>OOFE01017953.1:0-15912 GCA_900323365.1 Monocentris japonica | reverse complement strand
TGTGGGGGGGGGGGGGGGGGCAACTTCACTGTTGGCATGTATTGTTTGTATATTTTATTTCTGATGAAGGGAGATATTTCTTTGAAAGTTTTTTTTTAAGTAAATTAAAGCTGAGATGAAAACTCACCGTAAACTGAAAACTAAAAACGAGACTTTGTGAAAAAAATAAAACCAAACTAAAACTTCTTAGATCATTTCGACTAAAATAAAATGAAAATATACATTCATTTGTTTTAGTTTTCGCCTTGTTTATGGGCAGGGTAATAAAATAGGATTCATTTTTGAGTTAGTTGAGGAGGAACTGAGAAATACCTTTACATACATTTTGTAAAGAATTTGAATTTATTTCTATTACACAATACCTGCTGCAAACATACAAAATACCTGTTCTGAACTGTAGATTGAAACTAAAGTCAAACGTCACTGAAACTAAATAAAAACTAAATAAAAACTAAAATCAAATGTCACTGAAACTAAATAAAAACTAAAGTCAAACTTCACTGAAACTAAATAAAAACTAAAGTCAAACGTCACTGAAACTAAATAAAAACTAAATAAAAACTAAAGTCAAACTTCACTGAAACTAAATAAAAACTAAAGTCAAACGTCACTGAAACTAAATAAAAACTAAAGTCAAACGTCACTGAAACTAAATAAAAACTAAATAAAAACTAAAATCAAATGTCACTGAAACTAAATAAAAACTAAAGTCAAACTTCACTGAAACTAAATAAAAACTAAAATCAAACTTCACTGAAACTAAAGTCAAACGTCACTGAAACTAAATAAAAACTAAAATCAAACTTCACTGAAACTAAATAAAAACTAAAGTCAAACTTCACTGTAACTAAATAAAAACTAAAATCAAACTTCACTGAAACTAAATAAAAACTAAAGTCAAACTTAAGTAAAACCAAGCTGAAGTTGAAATAATTTAAAAAACTACATAAGAACCGAGTGAAAACTTTGGCTTTCCTAACCACTTCTTCCTTTCCTAACCAATCCAGGACCAGGATTCCTCTGATTTTGAGGAGGAAGATGAAGATATTTTGTTAGGTGGTCCCCTCGATCCCCTCGATGCCAGTACCTCTACTGTCTACATGCCCACTGTGAGTCCCTGCTCACAGTTCACAGATTGCTTATGAATCTTTCTGGTTTTATCTTGTCTGCCTTCATGTCTGCCGAGGCTCTGACTCTTTCCTCCCTCTGGTTTGTAGTCTGCCAGTTTGTCCTCTGATCGTCCAAGGATGATGATGAAAGGGATGTGTCTGGGCATGAGCAAGATGGCAGGATGGGCCGGGGGTGAATCTTCAGATCTGCTCGGCCTGTCTGATCAGGATTTTGGCATGGAGTTGTTTGCTTCCTCTTCTTCTTCTGCTCCCCCGCCACATGTACCCAGCCCTCTCTTTTCCCCTCCATGCCCTCCTCCTCCTCCTCCTCCTCATCCTCCTCTTGTTCTCCAGTCCCACTCTGGATTTCAGTCAGATGATTTCGCTCCTCCGCCCCCTCCTGTATTTGGCAGTCACAGTGTCTCACTTGAACCCAGAATTTATGGAAAAACATCAATGGAGAAACACAAGACTTCTGGAGAGGTGACCCACCAACATCGCACAGCAAAGATGGTCAAAGCAGCGGCGGCACCAGAACAGCTCAGTGATCCTGCCTCATGGGGAATGAGCTCACCATTGAACTTCGCCCCCTTTAGCTCAAGTCACTTGCCCTTTCTTCCTACTACACTTCAATCGAGTGGAGGCTTCAGGGTAGCCTCTGGTGATCGCCCAGGCATGGGTGGGATTTGTGTCGATAATCTCCCTGTGGAGGCCGTCCTTGACAGACAGTCTTCAGTTGATCTATCTGACACTATCACTGGAGCCTCTCTGCCCCCGTCCCACACAGCTGAAACCACAAGGAAGAGGCAAGTCACTTCACAAGGCGCTGGAGGGTCAGGCTTTGGTTTCAGTGCATCCCAAGAGGCGTTCGAAGCCCGAGCAAAGGGATTTCTTTTCGGGTTAACGTCCTCCTGCTCTGCCCCTTCAGGTCTTATGGGTGCACCACTAACTACGTCTGCAGCACGGGGGTTCAGCTTTGATTCCATATCTGTTATTAAAGAGACTCCCAGCTCCATGGACATGTCCGCCGGCCGTTCCCTAGGAGAAGAAAAGGAGCTGTCTGGGGTCCTTTTTGGCAGTGCAGCACCCCAACTACAGTCTAGATGGTCTTTTGGGGCAAGGCAAAGGCAAGGCACCCTTACCCGGAGTGAACCCATCCAGACTAAACATATTAACCTGGAGGCTACAGGTGCCACAACAGAGCAGGTCCAGGTCCCCCAGCACTACCTTGCACCGCCACCACCACCTGCGATGTCCCCCATGGGCAGGAAGCGCCCTCCGTCACCACCACATTTACAGTCTTTCGCGTGAGTCTCAGAGCATTTCAAATGTTAGAAGTGGAATTGAAGAGCTTTTCTTCAAACAATACAAATATCCACCATTTGAAAAAAAACCCTGATATGTATTCTTACAAAATGAGTAAAGGACGCTAGGCGGTGATGTCTTTGGTTGACTAGCTCTTCTATATTTTAGAGATGGATTGACTGAAATGCATCATTCTTTCACAATGTACTGCTGTGATTGTCTCATTTCAGGATCAAGTCTCCTGAAGAAACGAACCTGAAGTGGATCAAGATCTTCCAAATGCAGCGTTCAGTATGTGTCCAGTATAGTAACGTTTCACTGACTACCTCGGTGTCACGGTCACAGATGTTTGAGGCTGGGTGGCAGGGTATCTTAGTGACTGGAGGGTTCAAGCCCCTGTGACACTGACCTCTCTGTAAAGGGGGCAAACAATGAGAATTTACCAAGATCAATGAAATATTACATTATTACTGTATTATCGTAGACTGAAAAATGCATTCTTCAATTGTGTTGCTGTTGAGCAGTATGGTAGATTCAATGTGTTCTCAAAAATAGGAAAGCCCCCCTCCCCTCCTACTACTACAGTACTAATACTTGTGAGTTCATGCTTGTTTTTTTCAGACTGGAAAACCTAATTGTAGTTTATTGTTCTGTAATGTTAGTGAGTTTGTTGATCTATGACACTCCGGGTCTTTCGCCTTCCCCTTTCAAGGCCATTAAATGATCTCTGACTTTTATCAGCGTCTACTGGCGACCAAGGAGCCGCAGCATCGGCAGGTCTGGCAAAGCTTATGGCAGCCTGTGATTGACCAAACTAATGGAGTCACATTTTCACGATAGAGAGGAGTAAGCTAGCCAATCGGAGCAGAGGTCCAACAGACACATCTAGTGATGAGGTGATTGATCGCGATGCAACTTACCGGAGTAGTAATACCGCTTTGTCATTTGGGCTTGAAAACAAAAAACGTCCTCCGATCACTCTTTCGTCGCACCGGTACGGACCAGACAGTGAGATGTGAAAGCAGAAATCTTGGCCCCCGGTGAAGTAATCGTTCAGTCATTGGTATTGATCAACAACCTGATCAACCGATTTATTATGGGCAATTTGTGCAATGGGGCTGTAAAAATACAGAATGCAGTTACAGTCCAGCCATGCAGACCTGATTCTGATTGGTCTTATGTTTCATTCTAACTGCCGTTAAAAAAGGTTTGAAGTCTTAAAATGTGAGTTGCTGAAACTTGCAGACAGCCTGTGATGCTTTGCTGCCGTGCTCTTATTACTGATGACGCGGAATATGAAGCCTCAGGATGTGATCCCTGTCTGTGTGTTGCAGGAAGGCTACTGGGAGTGTACCGCCGAGCTGGGTGGATTCATAAATGTAGACGTCGACTCCTTTGCCAACGTGTTCCTGATAAACAAGGGCATCGGCTCTCTAGGTACAGTACAGACTGCTGTAAATCTGTCGTGCACTGTATGCACTCATGGTAATATAGGTTATGTGTGTGTGTGTGTGTGTGTGTGTGTGTGGTCCAGGTGTGAGGGCCCATGCAGACATCCTGAGGCTGGTTGCCACTCTGCTGGTTCTGCAGCTGATGAGACTGGAGAGGCTGGAGGAAGGAAAGCTGCTCCGCACTCTGTTCTGCCTGGAGGACTCTCAGCCCAGGTCTGACGCTGAAACACCCAAGTGTGTGTGTGTGTGTGTGTGTGTGTGTGTGTGTTTATTTCTACACTTAGAGGACCAAATGAAGTGAGTTCCTTGTTATTATTTTATTTGGTATCCATATTTGGTGCTCAGCGCTCACTGCTGTTTGAGTTTCTGAAACTTGCAAAATAATGCTCCACCTCAGCTGCCATAGGTGGTGTGACTGTGTGACAGGGATAGCACTCTATGTACCCAGACCCACTCAAACATTGGAAAAATTGAGCTTGTTTTCCCTGCCATTGAATCTTTGGGGTGCACAGTGGCAAGACGAGGAGCGTTTTAGTGTCACGCGATCTAAATGCTGTTTCACATCGACATTAAATACATTCTAGATGAAATTTGTTTTGATTCGATTTGATCAATAAGGCTCCGTTCACACTGTGGAGGAAAGTGACCCAATTCAGATTTTTTTCCGCCGCATGCAACACAGATCTGATGTTTTCTAATCAGGGTGAACAGAAAAAAGCTGCAAGGAGACTTTCATGGATCTGTGGTACAAAATCTGATCCAAGGCATGCGACCGACATGTGACTTGTATTTGAACGCTCCAATCAAATTTGTCGGCGTTGCTATGACGAGTAAATATTATTATCATTCACCTGAGGCAATTGTCAGTTGTTCCACCGCAGCTTGGCTGAGCAGCGTTAGCATGGAGGACAACAAGACACAAAGATGTAAAGAAAAGACAAATAGTGACCTGATTGGCGTTTGAGACGCCTTGAAGGCACGACGCCATCGAAACTCAAGCGGACGACACGCAGGTAGAGAAATGGTGTTATTGGTACTCTGCGTGTCTTTTCGACGTCGCCGTCAGTTCATATCAGTATCAGATGAGTTACATCCTAGAATAGATAAAAACAATCATCCAAAAAAGTCAGCAGTTCAGAGGTGAGCATGAAGGAGGATCCAGTCTAAAAAATAAAGGACTTAAGTTACCAAGTGTCCTTTAAAAGTGTTAGAATTAGCTTTAACTTCCTCAACAATCCTCAACCTTGGAAGAGTGTCATGTCATTCCTGGGCGAAATGAGCTGGTAAATCTCTCCGGTAACGACGGATGTTTCTTGCAGGCCTGAGCTGTGGGAGGCGGTGAAGAGGGCGGTAGACTGGGTTTGCTGGGCTGACCGGCAGTACCCATGCGTCTACAGCCGGCTGGAGTTCGGCTGGAGCTGGGAATCCTCCACCCGCCAGCTGCTGGGGTACGAACGCATGCCCCCTGCCTTCTCGGCCGCCGGGGGTCTGACCACCTGGAGTACGGGGGCCCCTGGACGAAGGACGAAGGGAAGTTGGTGTTAAAGCAAACCATCAAAATCATTAGCGTCCGCTTTTGTTGAGGGGAGCAGTTAGGACACACACACACACACACACACACACACACAGCACATACAAGTTCCGTCTTTGTCAACGCCGTTGGTTGCTGTTTAGATGACCTCCACAGTTTAAGAAGGAATACGTGAAGGAACACAGTTGTCAGGTGATACTCAGGTGATACACACAGTTTTTAGTAGATATGTCAAACAAACAGAGTCAAACACATTGTTCACTGCCATCATTTAATCAAGAGACGTCCTGACAGCGCTGACAACTTTAGCACCGAGCGCTAGACGTTTCTAACATCTAAACTTAAAGCAAACGGGTGTTCAGATTGGACATATACATCGTCTCCATAACACAAGTCTAGGCCTTGTACTGTTATCATCGGTGGTCCTCGACAAGTATAAAATGCTTTGTTGGAAATCTGTCTGGATATTGGATAGATGGATATTGCCCGAGCCTCGTGGTTTTTGTTTTGGACCGTACCCGAACTCAGTAATAACAACATAACAAACATTTGTGTACCAAATTTCACGACAATCTTTGTTTTTGTCCAGGGAGCTCAAATGTAGAAGAAAGACGCCAAATGTGCCAATAAATTTGTCAAGATTCAAACAATTTTACATTTCTGTTTTTCAAAAAGATGAAAATTAATAAAAAAAAACAACAACCTACCAATCACACTTTGCTGGTCCTTGATGCAGTTCTGTGGAGGAGGTTCAGATGGACACACGGTCAAAAGGTGTGAGAGTTACTGCTGTTTAATGTTGTCACCTTTTGATCTGAAGCTGTAGCGCCACCATCTGGCCAGTCGCTTCCAGACTGCATAGTGCAACGTTTCCATGCATGGGAAGGCAGTCTTGGTTGGAATGAGTAGTGATAATAACAGTAGTACTGCAGGTATTTGGTGTTGGGTTTTGGGGTACAGTCGGCTCCGTCCTCTCTGTGCTTCTCAACAGTCTGGTCAAGTGAAGGAAAGGCCACTTCCTGTTTGAGTGATCAGCAGATGACACTGCAGAGGGGCTTTTATCATCATTTTAATCATGTGGGGGTTCGTAGTATTGCTCAGAGAATGTCTTGTATTCAATTTGTGGAAGAGGTCATCATTTCTTCAATTATCTTGCACCAGATGAAATGTACAATGTGTGTTGTCATTTGTCATTTTTGTCTTTGTAATCATGGTGGCTGATATTGGCTCTCAACATACAATACCCTCTATATCCTCCTGCTCTGATCAGATACATCTTGCCAAGCATTTATTTGTGTGTGTAATCATTTAAAATAGAATTAAAAGCTTTTTCAAGCCACTTTCTTGATTTCCTTATTTTCACTGCAGCGAAGATCCAGCTGTGCTGTCTGACTTGAGTTTACTGTGATACTTGATTGAGCCCTGAAGGGAAATGCTCCTGGCTGGCCCCCAGTACTAGTAGTAACAGTAGTATCAGTAGTAGTAGTAGTATCAGTACTATCAGTAGTAGCATCAGTAGTATCAGTACTTGTTTATGTAGCTGAATACGGATGCTCTACGCCTTAAACCTCCCAGAAGCTAAAATGAGCAGATGAACGTTTGATCAGATGTAGCACCTCTGAAGTGAGCCTTTGAGGAAGGAACACTTCAGAGATGCTTTTTTTTAGCATCTTTGAAGTGTTTCTTCCTCAAACCAAGTTTCAGGAAGTGCCATTAAGTGCCATTAAGTGCCAGAAAACAGAGGGGATGCTGACGAGCAATGGAGGAAATCTACGCCAATATTGAAACTCCTGAGCTGTGCGGCTCAAGAACTTCACCAAAACATACAGGTAAAAATCAGACGGAGCTGCATGGATATCTAATGGGATGTATTATTACTTTTATGACTACATGATGGTACTGGCTGGTCTTTTCTCCGGTCAGGCCCTAGGAGCCCAGAGAGGAGTTCCTATGGATTTGCTGTACTTGGTCTGGGGCTGCTGTGTGTTTCCCTGCTGGCTGGACTCATCGGCCTCGGCGTCCACTGTGAGTCTGCTTCACATTCACAGCTAAAGTCAGGATCAATAGATGACTATTACTACCAAGACGTGCTTTTCATGTTTTGTTTTTTCTTTTTACATCAAATAGTTGTTTTTTGTTTTTTTTTATTGCATCTCCTGAGTGCACTCAGTAAAACCTTAGAAAATGCAAAGACCCAACCCTGCAAGCATCTGATGCACAACAAGTTCCAGTTTTCACAATATATTGTTATGGCACAGTAAAAAACAGCTTTGGAAACAGTTTTGAACTCAAAGATATTTGGCAATAGTTCAATGTTTTCATGTTATTCATCATTCATGTTATCATATTATTATATTGTGATAAAATAATGATATTGAGTTAAAGTGATGCACAATTTTGTTAGTTAGATCTGAGACGAGTTGGGGAATATTATTTGAGTTTTATCATACTTTACTGTACTTTATTGTATTGTAACTGTTGCTGTATGTTATGAAAGTTATTTTGTGAAGGTCACATGTCTCTTGATCAACAGACCACAACGTGGAACGTGGTTTTGCTGTAGCTCTCTCTTCCCTGACTGAGGAGAGAGACCAGCTGAATACCAGTCTTACTGCCATGACTGTAGAGAGAGACAGGCCTCAGAGTGAGTACTTGAATGTGTGGGTGCTGCACAGCTGTTTGTCAACCTGGGGGTCGGGACCCACCAGCGGGTCACATGGTGGAAAAAACATCCATGCGGATATTGTGTTTTGTGTTTTACGAACTGCAGGTCCAGCTTAACATCCACACTCTTTAACTAAACTTCCTCTATCGATTTATTTAGCCTTGACTTTACCCGTGCATGAGGCTCATCAGGAAGTTTTGCATCTATTTTATATCCAGAGTTTGAGTCCAAACTTAGTTTTAGACCTACATTTTAATAACTGGTGGGTTATTGCTTCATGGTTTCCACCAAGTGAACCCCTGAGGACTCCATTTTGTAATCTTTGTAATAAATGCTGTTTTGTCAAATAATGAATGAACAATTAATCAGATAAAAGGGGAATCCAAAGAGGCATCACTTTGTTTTTTGAGGTCATGCACTGAAAAGGTTGTGAACCATTGCTGTACATGTTTTTGAATCAGCAAAACTTTTCTGATCTCGTATGGTTCTATATCTGGCAGAGAAACTTTGTCCTGCAGGATGGAAGATGTTCGGTTGTGTCAGTTGTTATCTCCTCTCCAGCGAGGCTAAGCCCTGGGAGATAAGCAGACAGGACTGCAGGAACAGAGGAGCAGATCTAGTGGTCATAGACAGCCCAGAGGAACAGGTTTGTGGGTGTGTGTGTGTGTGTGTATGCAACTTTAATGTTAACTTCAACACCATCTTGAATTGATCATGTATATGAATGTATATGTATATGTAACCTTCAAATGTATTTTAATGCAACTCCAAAGAGACCCACCTTTGAACCGTATGCAACATTGGGACTTTAGACAGTAAAGTCATGAAACACTGAACTTTTACATCAGGTATAAAACTGTGAAACGTGTTGACTGGGGAAGTCAGGAAGTCAGACTGAGAGCGTCATTTTCTGTGATTTTCTGCATGATTCCTGCCAGTTACTGTTGGCAGCATTAATTGCTCACATTCAAGTGGCTAACATACAATAATAATAATAATTGATGTTTTTGTATCAAACAGACATTCCTCTCCACATTAACTAACGAAGGGACTTCATTTTGGATCGGTTTGAGTGACAGAGACAAGGAGGGGACCTGGAAATGGATTGATGAAACTCCATTGACTCTAACGTAAGGACAATGTGTTGAACTTATAACCACTTTTGCTGTATATTACTCGTAGTTAGTTCGTTTTTGATGTCTGCCTCTATTATCAGAATCAGAATTAACTGAATGGCTAGCAAATTTCTGTTTTAGCGCTACTCTGGAGGCAGAAATAAACTCACTGAGTTTGACCTCAGTGGGCGGGGCCAAAGAACCACTGTTTGCAAGTTGGCTAACTGGCAAACTTGAATGGCAAAGAAGGAACTCTGGTCAAAATATAAATAAAATATGAATCGAAATGACTTCTTTTTTTCTTTCATTCATCACCATGGCAATCATGATGTTGGAAGGTCAGCAGGCTAGCTAACTAGCTAATCTAGATAGCTACAGGCTAGTTTGAACTTGGAAGATCAGCTACTCGCTAACTATTTTTCTCAGTTAGTATCAAGAATGCTATGCTTTTAGCTAGCTCCTTTCTTCCCTCTTGTCTTTTTCACTGGGCTTCAGTCTAACGCTATTTAGCCAGAAAATAAACTGTGGTTCTTTGGCTCCGCCCACTGAGGTTTAGCTCAACCAATGAGATTATTTTTGCCTCCAGAGAGGCGCTGCCTCCGAGAAATCTACCAATTGCCATCTGCAAGGTACAGGAATTTGTTTCTGCAACATTTGTTAAAAATAGAAACATATAGAAACATTTTGTGAAACACATTGATCCAGTGTGAGGTAGTGAGTATGAGATGCATGAAGAAAATTCGGAGCCTTTGTGGTCGTGGATTAAAGTGTCTCGATTCTTTTGTTTGTTGACCCGCTAGGTATTGGTGTGAGCAGCAGCCTGATAATGGTAATGGAGATCCATTGTATGGGGAAGAAGACTGTGTCCAGTTCAAACCTGCCAAGACGGAATTTGACTGGAATGACCTGTCTTGTGCTACTGCTCTGAGATGGGTCTGTGAGAAAGCTTTGTAGCAATGGCGGTTCATTCCAAGATCATAAGTTTGGAATTGGATTTTCAGATTGCAGGCTATGATGATGCCCAAGGCCTTTAGTAATGAGTGTGTTATATGAGTGTGATCAGGAATGTCCTTCACCAACATGGACATCCCATCTCAAAACTGATGGCTAAGTTGTTTTAAGTTGCAGCCAAACCTTCATCAACACCATAGAGGACTTGTTATCTCATCATGTTAGCTCATCAGTGTTGCTCCTCCCCTGTGGGTGTCTTGATGGAAGCTCCTCTGTAATGATCTCTGCAGCAGTGCCAGCATCTCCTTGTTCTTGCTCCAGCTGCTTCGCCACAATCTCATCAACGGCCTTTTCAAACTGTCCAATTCTATCACGAGTGTTAACTATATCTTCCACTTTGTCCACCAAACATTGCCCAAAAGCAGCCTGCTGTTCTCTTTGAATACATTGCTCATATAGGATGTTATTGCGATCCTCATACTCATCAAACAAGTAGAAATCAGAGTCTGAAATTCTCTACCAGGCATCCAAAACTGTCTCATTGACATGGCCATCCCCTGTTCTTTTTATTTGCTGTTCATGATGCCTAATGGCTCGAAGGTGGGGCTGACACATCGCTTCTGCTCTTTCTTTTGTATTTCTGTAAGCTCGTTGGTCAAATGGCTGCTCACTTCCTTTGACAGAAGATCTTCATAAACCGATCTGTAGTACGGTGGACACAACAGGTCCAGTTTGGACCCAGAGCTTTCCTTCCATTTCTTCAGCCTGACATAAAAGGCTATACAACATTCAGCCATGTGCCAAACAATAAAAAGAATGTTGTGTTTAAGCCAAAGGTTTCATCATAATTTACTAGTACTACTTCTTGCATATCAGTACAGTTGTAGAGTTTTGGTCCAAACTCTGATACCATAAAAGTGACACCTTCTCTGACAAAATTAAAACCAAATTGTGCCACTTTAAAAGGTAAGATAGATTGGTCTTCGGTTGACAAAATAATAACACTTATAACTGGATCCGTTTTATTTTAGAGACACTGAATCATGATCCTCAGCTAGTGATTATCATATTAGCAAATAACATTTGGCGTTGTCTTGGATTGCTGAGTGTTGCTACTTACAAGTGATTCTGCCTTGTAGGTCTTCATGATAACGTTTCTCCTCATAGGTCAGGTTTGCAGTCTGAGAGCTGTTGCAGTTCATCACAGGGCAAAAGTGCCAGTCCCCATCAAATAGAACTGCCGATGTCCAAACAGTGAAGAGACAGAAATATTTGACAAAAACCTTGACAAAAATTATACTGATGAAATTGTTGCAACTATTACAACAGCACCAGGAAACAATCTTCCTTTGGTGTTTTAATTTTGTGCTGTTGAATTTGTGCTGAACAGTAGATGTCTCGACGCTACAAAGGTCAAAGATCATCACTATGGTTTATGAATATAATATATAGCCATAAATGCTACTAAATGATAAACAATCCACTTCTGTACCAACAACAATTCTGCTGGGACAGTAGATACAACTTTACATTTACTTTAATTTTTCTCAATTTCACTACTCATGAAGGCGCTCAAGTAGTGCCCTACTTTGGCATTGTAGGGCACTACAGTTCACTCTGTGTGAAAGGTTAATTCCTATTTCACTACTTCCTACTTCTTATTGTGAGGGCATTCAGAAATAAGGGAAGTTGGCATACTCGAAACCTGTGCCACATCTTTTTATGATTATCATAAAAAAATGCTATATCATTTTATGTTTTGCAGAATTTTGCAGTCACTTCCCCATGGTGTCACTTACAGATATTGACGCTGTTAAAGGAACGGTGCCGCTTCTCTCTTTATTGTATTGCATAGTGTGTATTATAGCATATTATATCTTCTGAAAATGTGCTTATGTTCTTATGGTTCTAATGATTATGTAAAGCGTCACCAAAACATATGTTAGTCTTATGGGTCAGGAATGTAATGGAGGGTAATTCCACCTAAACTCAGATTACCCATATTTTTAGGATGACATACTGTAAATCTTAATGATGTAAATTCATATCGTACATAACAAGTAGTGAACTGTAATTCAAACTGATGTACGTTTTTTCTGAAAATATAATAGATTTTTGCTTATATTGGTGGTTGTTTGCCTTATGATGATGATAATAATAATAATAAACTTTATTTGTAGAGCACTTTTCAAAACAAGGTTACAAAGTGCTTCATAGAACACATCAAAACAATTGAAAAGGTAAAGACAAAAAACAGAGTGCCAACATGATCAATCAAAATGGACTTAATGCAACGTATCCAAACAGTGAAACAGAGCAAGAGAAACTAAAAATGGGTAAAGACAAATGGGTAAAACAAATTTTAGTGCAACATATTAAAACAGTAAAACAGTAATAAAAAATAAAGAATAAAAATTGGGTTAAAGCAAGTCTAAAGAGGTATGTCTGTAGTAGTGATTTAAGAGGAGACTGAGGAAGCTAGCCTGATCTCCTCAGGCAGTTTATTCCCCAGTACAGGAGTCATAACAACTGTTTTTTTAACCAGGATTGTGGAACAGCCAAGAGTCAAATATAATAATCTCAGATTTGTTGTTATTTAGTTGAAGTTATTCTGAAACATCCAGGACTTTATGTGGGTAAGGCAGTCCTTAAGGCGTGATAAAGGTTGTGTGAAGTTGTGTATCATCTGCATAGCAGTGAAGAGAGATTACCTTTGCAAATAATGTGACCAAGAGGAAGCATTTAAATTGAAAATAAAATAGGGCCTAAAATTGATACTTGGGGCACATGGGGAAGATGAGTTTCCCAAAACAACAGAGATGTTCTGTTAGTGAGGTAAGAATGGAACCAATTAAGTGCGGTGTCAGACACAACAAAATGGCGTGATCAACTTTTATCAAATGCTGCACTGAGATCTAAAACAATGAGCATGGAGCAGTCACCAGGAATAGGCCATTAGTAACTATTATGAGTGCAGTCTCAGTGCTATGGAGGGCCTGACTGAAATTTCAAAGTTGGGAGGAAAGTGTTTTCTCAAGGACCTTAGGTAGAAACAGTAGTCTTGAGATGGGGCAATAGTTGCTGAGGAACAAAGGATCCAAATTGGGTTTCTTAAGGAGAGGTTGTACTACTGCATGTTTAAAACAAGAGGGAACTAAGCCAGAGGAGAGGGAGCTATTAATAACACACAGTCCTGAGAACCTCCTTTAAAAAACTGGTAGGGATAATGTCAAGGTGGCAGGATAAGGATTTCATATGAGAGATAGTTTCCTCTAAGTCCAAGAGAGCTATTGGAAGTAGGTCAGGACTGAGGGGTTGAAGACAGCGGGGTGGATCTGGAGTCAAATGTCCTCCACCTTCTGAATGAAACATTTCTGGGGAGGTATCTGAATTGTGGTTATTGGGAGGAGTTACTGACAACAGAATCTATGACCTGAAAGAGGACTCTAGGGTTGAGGAAGTTCTTGCCGATGATATCGGTAAAGTGAAATGCTCTCGACTCTTTCACAGCTTTTTGGTATTTTGCCATAGAATTTTTAACAAACTCCAGCAAAATTTTAGGTTTATTTGATTTCCACTTCCTTTTGGCTTTTCTGCATGATCACCAACTGGAGGTCACAGTTTACCCACCTTTACATTTACCACAACATCACTGGGTAAAATAAAACTGCCATTTGCATCATTCATTTCTAAGTGAATCTGACACAGTATTAGGATTAGACCAATATATCAGTTTGCCGATATATCAGGCTGATATTGACCTTTTATTAAATGTAAGATATCGGCCAGTTAGTGTCCCATGATGGTCTAAATGCTGTTTCAGTGGCATTTCCACCCTGACACAAATACAGTTCTGGGCGAAACACTGAATACTTGTCATACATACAGATTTACAGATACTGATATCTGCTATCTAATATCTAATATCTACTAAGATCTTTGCTATTGGCAGCTTCAATACAAAAATATTGGCCCATAAATGTTTTATATGTATGTATTATGAAGCTAATACAAATAAATTCCTCAGTTGTAATGGTAATTACAACTTAAAAGTAATGGTAGCACATTTGACAGGATTTTTCAGTGTGTATGAGAAACATTACATCAAAATGGCATGCTGGGAAACAGCCTGCTGGAAACAGTGCCTCTTTTTCTAGTATTAGTAACGTGCACCTTTTATGGTGATAAGGTGAAGATACTGCGACGACATGTTAAAGAAGTGTACACCTTAAACATAATGTTGCCAGTGTATTAATATTTGTACTGTTAGTCGTGTTCAGTTCAGTGCCTCAGACCAAATGCAGGCAGGAGAGCAGTGACTAGCTTTCTGAAGGAATAGAAGAAATCTACTGTACACTAGAATCTGTACGTTAGCGTAGCTGGGACATTATTAAAGCAGGAATGCTGTGAACTGACCGCCGATATAAGCGACAGGATCTAATCAGACGTTTGGTCAGGAGCCATGGCTTCCTTGGGGCAGATCATCTTCTGGAGGTGTGCTGTGGGGCTTTGAGTGCTCACTGGTGGTGGTGATCAAATTCAGAAGTCAACTTCAGATAAAACCTGCATCGTGGAATGGATTACACCTTCCTTCAACCTAGTGATTTATTCTCCTGTGTTTCTCTCTGTTTGTAGCATGATTGTCCTCATTTTCGTGTTCGCAGCCATCATCATCCTCATCTTAGCCCTGACTCTATCAGGTAGGAGCCGTGGATCCTTGTGTACTCTTGTATCTCCTGTTCGTCTTTGTTTGTATAGTTGAGAGAATGTAGGGTGTGTTCATCAGAGACTGTTTCTTTAAGTCAGTGGTTGTTCGCCTTATGATGGTCACGGACTGCAGGAGATAGTTTACCCACCTTTACATTTACAACTATGTCACTGGGTAAAGTAAAACTGTCTTTTGAGAGTCATGTCGTCAACCTCTGATATGATGGAGGTTCCTCCTGACCAGCTACAGAAAAACACTGGAAAACCTGCAATGAAATTTTATTTTCTTTGCACATTTCATGTATTAATTTAATTGCGTTTATGTTTTTTGTAAATTCAGTCTTTATTTAAAGGCTGTAATGTCTCCCAGAGTTTCCCTACCATTGAATAGTTGGGGGTCACCCTGCATTAAAGAGCTGCTAACCCTGAAATCATTTCATCAGTCTGGTGTCAGTGGAGAGTTTTAGTGTCCATGATGGACTAAATGCTGTTTCAGAGGCTTTTCCACCCTGATGAGAGGAAAATTCTGGGGGAAACACTGAATCCTTGTAATTTTTTGGCATGAAAATTGCCAAATTTACAGATTTACTGAATATGAGCATAAAATGTCGTTAATCGGCTGCTTCAGTACAAACATATTAGAATCGGCATCGGGCTTCAAAAATCCATATCGCTCGAACCTTACAGAGTATATTAGTGATTGGTTATTACTAATAACCACACAAAACACACACATGTCACATGGATACGCAGCATGTTATGCTGTATTCACTATAAAGCTAATACAAACCAATCCCTCAGCTGGTTTCAGTAATGTAGGCACATTTGACAGGATTTTTCAGCTTCATCACCTTTATGCTGATAAAATAAATAAAATAGTGTGACAGCATGTCAATTAGTGGGAAGTACACGCCTTAAAGGTAATATTGACTGAAGGAGTCGTGTTCAGTTCAGTGCCTCAGACCAAATGCAGGCAGGAGAGCAGTGACTAGCTTTCTGAAGGAATAGAAGAAATCTACTGTACACTAGAATCTGTACGTTAGCGTAGCGGGGACATTATTAAAGCAGGAATGCTGTG
>OOFE01017951.1:13461-25189 GCA_900323365.1 Monocentris japonica | reverse complement strand
AACACAAACACTCCACAAAGCGCTATCACACACACACATAAAACAGAAAAAAAAATTGGCTGATGGCCATTTAAGGAAGAAGGACTGATAGGACTGCTAAAGGGAGCGGCAGTCACCTTTTTCCTGTGTCGGTCATAGCAACCAGACTGACAAGAGATCGGACCACAGGCAGAGAACTGCAAAGAGCTATTCAAAGAATTCAAAGAAACATTAAAGAGCAAGTAAACTATTAACCAAGATCGAGGCGACAAAAAGCTGTTGAAGTGGCGAGAGAAGAACTGAATAAGGGGCCCGAGGTTAAAAGACAAGCTTTGGCCAAAGTCACAATAAATTGACCACCGGATTACAACTGCTATGGTTACACTGGACTTTAAGACACTGACAGTGCCGGTGGGCATCGTGCGGATGATGGAGCTGGTCTTCACCTGCATCTCCTTCAGCCTGGTGGCATCGGTGGGCCACAGTTCTGACTCCTTCTGGACGTGGTGCATGTTCACCTGGTGCTTCTGTTTCTGCCTCACCTTCCTCATACTGTTCCTGGAATTCACGAGTCTAAACGCGAAGCTGCCCATCTCCTGGGATGACTTCACCACCGCTTTTGCCATGTTGGCCACCCTCATGGTGCGTGACATTTATAACTCAATTGTTAGTGGTCTCTGGCTACAGAAGGTTTAAGCGTAAACTTGTCTGAGGTCTGTGAAATAGATTAGTGATTATCTGTTGTCTGGTTTGAGATGGGCCACTGTTGCTGAGCCCATGCAGAGAATTAAGGCTTTACAACCAACCAAAACAATTGTGCACACAAACTAAGAGCCACCATATTGAGTTTTGAGAGAACGGATCATTTCATTGAAGGTTCATAATCCAAACCTAAACAGAATGGTTGCCAAGACAACCAAATCCATAACACAAGATTAGAGGCATTTGATTCTTCTGAAATTGAATGACGGAGCTTTTGCTACATCTACTGACAGCTAAATATTTGTCTTTCTGTATTTTGAAGCTGCAACATGTTTGTTGAGGTTTATATTTTTTAACTCTCCTAGTTTGAAGTCACAATGGGATGACAAAGCTGTGAAAAGCTTATCTTCCATTTTTTCATCATTCATCATATTTTGGTCTTACTTTCAAACAGGTGCTGGCAGCATCCATCATTTATCCTGCCTTCTTCAGCTGCTCTTCCTGTGGCAAGCAGATTGGTGCCACGGTTACTTCCTGTCTGGCCTTCATCCTGTTCGCCACAGAGGTCGGTCTGACCCGCGCCAAGCCTGGTGAGATCAGTGGCTTCCTGTCCACCGTCCCAGGCCTCCTCAAGGTTCTGGAAGCCTTCGTGGCCTGCATCATCTTCATGTGCTTGGGCTCCATCCAATACTCCGAGTTGCCAGGGCTCCAGTGGTGTGTTGCTGTCTACTCCATGTGCTTCATTTTTGCCCTCCTTGTCATCATTTTCACCGTCTGCCGCCTCTTGGCGCTCTTCCCCGCACCGTTTGACAAAGTTCTGACATGCTGTAATGTGCTGGCCGTGTTGATGTACATGACAGCGGTTGTCATCTGGCCACTTTACAGCTTCCGTAACAAACCAAGGCACTGTTCTAATCCTCGCAATTGTGAATGGAACAATTTAGTGGTGGTCACTTTCATGACCTGTTTCAACCTTGTTGCTTACATTGTGGATACAGTTTATTCTGTTAGGCTGGTGTTCATCATTAGAACATAGGTCACAAATTCGCCTGATCTTTCAATTCTCGGCAAACTTGAAGTGCACTTGAAATGAAAGACAATGCGAAATAGCAGAATGTTATGTAAAAGATTACGGTATCCCTTGTGCAATTTTTGTTCAACGTGTTTTATATTAATATTGTTATTGTGATGATCCCAGTGATGCATTTATGGCATTGTGGTAGTATTTTACAATGCACTAGTTTGTTGCTGATTTGATCTGAATAGGGGTTATTTCTTTCTGCCATGCGTTCTCTGAAGACATGAAAGAATTGTGTCTTTTAATATGAACCTACTCGAAGAGTTGTGGTCCCAATCTCTCCAGGTTGTTTCTCTCTCCTCTTTCTCTCTTTCCCCTCATCATTGTGCTTTTGAGATTTGGTACAAGACTGATGCGACAGTTGCGGCTCAGCAATCAAACTCAATAAAATGGAATGGAAATGCACTGTGTGTCGTTTTGCGTGCTCATACAACTGCGTGTGTCGACGTTATTTATTGCAGCATCTGTGACACTTTAGAACCATGACAATAATGTTTTTAATGGTTGAACAGCATATAATTGGTACCACCCTCTCCTTCTCCCAGGGTGTTTGCTAAGGTGTGTCTAAATGTGTTTAGGATGGAATGCATGCTGAGGTCCCAGTCCACAGCCCCACTCCCATTTCTTTATCTCTATTTACAGTATATAGAGGGAATCAGACAGGTGTGGGGTGGATGAATCAACCACACTATCATATGAGGTTGAAATTGTTTTCACAGCATTTGACCATTTGGATACCTTACATCATGCTCGCAACTCATCAGCAGGTAGAAAAGGTGTTGACTTGTGCATTGACTCACAATATAACAAAACTAATGAACCAAATGTGTCAGTATAGAAGCTCGATGATATCAGTATTGTTCATGGCCAGACGTTGTTCTAAGTTTATAGGTTAGATAACCTTTGGCCAGGGATTATTGCTCTGTTGCTCCAGAGTACAAAATGAAAGGAGCCCAGGACTGGATCATATAACAATATCAGACAGAGAGAGAGAGAGAGAAAAAAAAAGAAAAGAAAGAGAGAGGATGAGAGAAAGAAAATATACAATGTAGAATCATGGAGACTGAATGAGAGACAAAACCAATTGGGTCATTCCTCGATTGGGGTGTCATTTGACCATCAGAACTTTTATAAAATCAAGTTAAGATTTCCCATTCTTTTTTATGTTTCATCACTTAAATGACATTGACTTGTAGGAAAAAGTATTGGTCAAGCTAACCCTAACCCTAACCCTAACAAATATAGATATATTTTTAACATGAACCATGAGATTTGCCCAACGAGACATTTTTATTGCAGTAAACACACAGCTATGCTTGCTATCTGGTAGTATCGTCAAATTAAGATTACAAAATACCAACATAACAGGGTGGACAAAACGCCAATAATTGGCCATTTGTTTGATGTATTTGGCATTCTAACTACTAATAAGGGTGAAGGTCTTCAATGTCTGCTTGTGCTTGTTAACTTAAATCAGCAAATCAAGAGAACATTTCATGTGCCAGATAAAGTATACCAGGTAGTGTAAAAGAGTAGATTTTACAATCTAGAATACCACTGTCAGGGTGAATACTGAAGTAAAACAAACAAAAACAATGAATTGTAATTTAATAGCTTATCAAGTTGCTGAACATTGTTAAACATGTATGTATTTAACATGGATCAAAACACGAAGTTAAAATAAGATCAAAATATAAATAAAATGAAACTTTATTGATTTATTAAATTTGGGTCTGGGTCAGCATCGCAGCAGGCTGTATAGTGCTGCTGGGATTCAGCAGTACTTAATGTCTTAATATCTTTAAAAAATATATATACATAAAATGTAGTAAATACATGAAAGGAAACACATATTCATATCAGTAAACTACCAGTATACATGTCCATGTTAGATATATAGATAGATCCTTTATTGTCCTCCAAGAGGAAATTCATTTCCACAGTCTGTACAGGGGCAGTCCTAGTCCTCCTAGGTGGATCCAAACAACAGGGTGGACGTTTGCAGCTAAACTCGGCCTTTAGCTTACTTTGGACTGAGACTGGGATAGTGTACTGGTGATACAATGTTTTTAGTCAGTTGATACTTCTTACTCAAGAATGCATTATGTAGAACTGATACAAATCAATTTTTTTAGATCTTTGAGAAATGCTCGTACAAAATTGAAATATATCTGGATATCTTGTTTGGTAAGGTTTTCTCAAATTGTTGTCACAGCATGTATTTCATTCAAATGTAAACACGTGTATGGTCCTAATACACAGTGTGAATTGTTTTGGTCTTTTAACAGCTAATACCAGATATTGACTATATTAATATTGTCACTGCTGCTGGTGCTTTAACTTTGAAAAAGGACTTCTGTTGGAAAATATTTATGAATTATGTAATCGTGTTTGAGAGATATCATTTGGCTAAACATTTGTATCCATTTTTGATAAATGGTGGACTCAGACTTTTAGACCCCACTGTATCTTTTATATGTATAATAAAACATAATTTGAAATTATGAAATATTATCCATTTCCTCTATAGTTTAGGCCAACAGGGTGGACATGTAATGCTTAACCCCATACAACTGACATCATAAAACTGCCCAAATGAGACAGTATAAAGTGTAGGTCCTCACTACACTTTCCAGAGTTTTTTCCCACCATAACAGTGATGTAATTGTGTCATTGTGGATAGCAGACTTTTCCTAAAGCAATAATACCGCAGTCACTTCACGGGACAAATAAATATAGCAATTGTGATAAAAACACAATCGATAAAACATATTTTCAACAGGAAATGCAAAGGTGCCAGCATTTTCAGAAAAAATCTGATTTTATTTCTTATATTTTTTTCTCTAAATTAACTTGAATGAACAGCACTGGAGACAGCACATGATGCAATCACCCTCCCACCACTGCAAGCCAAGTGCAATCATTTTTACGGTAAATGTGGCTTAACCATCTGTGAAAATCGCTGAAAAAATGAAATGCTTTCACAAAGAATACATTTTGCTTTTGGTTGTGTGAGTCATTTTGTACCCTAAATCTACAGAAAGTAAATTTGGATATATTGAAATATAATCACAGCACTAAAATAAGCACACCTTGAACACACTGGTGTACTCTCTTAAGTTTCCTGTCTGTTTTCTGATTCATGCTTCCCTTATGTCAGACTTAGTTGCACTATGCTCACCATATAAACTTTATCAATATCCGTCTTTACTTTCCTTATCAGTAGAAACACAATTCCATAAATTCCCTCACAGTCCCTCCTCCAGCCCCCCTCCCCCTTTTTCTTTGCCCAACCCAGAAACAATGACTGTATCGAATGCAAGGATAGGATAAGAGCATTTCTTTTTGAGAGGGGGCCTACACCCCATGGATTCGATGGAGATTAGCACCTGAATGGGGCTTGCTCTGGGGACCAGAGTCCAGTGTGTGTGTGGTGAGGTGAGCATGATAAGATTCAACCAGTATCCAATCAGCAGCTTGAAAAGGTGATCATAAACTGCACAGATAAGCGCACGGAGACACACAGGATGCTCTGTTTGAGTACGCCATCACACAGGAGTTTTGCTTAAAGAAGACACCTGTTTGGGCTCTGATCTACATGGGATTCTTTGATAGGATCTGGATTGAAAACCACAGGGTCGATGCCAGTGTCTTAAAAGGCCTTGCTGTACTGAGGCATGCACAAGAAGAAAAGGAGGGGAGGAGGAAGTACAGCAGAGAGAAGGTGACACGGAGGAGGAAAGTGACACTGCAGAAGAGTTTCAGAAGGGGAGTGAATACAGTAATAAGACGTACAAAGAAAGACACTGAGGCACCAAGTGCATAAAGATCTATTAAGGTCTGAGACACTGACTTTGTTTGATACTAATCCAATCAAACCACGATGAATGTGGAGGTGAGGTCACTCACCCAGCCTGTGGGCATCATGCGCATAGCGGCAACCATCCTCACTTGTCTGTCTTTCAGCCTCGTGGCTACAGTGGGCTATCGATCGTCTTCCTACTGGGCTTGGTGCATGTTCACCTGGTGCTTCTGCTGCTTCTTCACCCTCCTCATCCTCATCCTGGAGTTCACCACTCTCAGTACCAAGGTACCTTTCTGCTGGGACGACTTCACCACTGGCTTTGCTATGCTGGCCACCCTTATGTGCCTGGTCGCCTCAGTCATCTATCCCACCTTTTTCACCTGCAATATCTGCTACTACCAGATTGGTGCCACCTTAGTGTCCTGGCTCTGTTTTGGTGTGTATGCTGGCGAAGTGGCCCTGACCCACCGTCGTCCCAGTGGGCAGAAAAGCGGGTTCCTCTCCACAGTACCCGGTCTTCTGAAGATGCTGGAGACCTTCCTGGCCTGTGTTATCTTCACCTCCCTGGACCTAGGTCACTACTCTGGTGTCCCAGGACTCCAGTGGTGTGTGGCCGTGTACTGCTTGTGCTTCATCTTCGCCATCCTCATTATGCTGCTCGCCATGGGACAGCTGCTCTCATTTTTTCCATTCTCCTTTGAGAAGCTGGTGACCATCTATAACATTGTGGCAGCGATGATGTACGCGACAGCCATGGTGATCTGGCCGCTCTACAGCTTCCACAACACTGGGAGACCCAGTGCCTGTGGACGCCACTGTCCCTGGGATAAATTGGTGGTGGTCACCTTTATGACCATTATCAACTTCATCATTTACACCATGGACACTGTCTACTCTATACGCCTGATATTCTTTACCCAGGACCACTGACATTGCTCCTTATCGCCTCTCTAACTGGCATAAATTGAGAACAAAATGTTTCTTGGATTCAAAACATTGTACAGGGACGCTTCTTGGATCGGGGCTTCTGTTTTACACTGTGGCTCACTGTGGGGCTTTTTGGAGCTTTTTATAAATGACATTAATTTTGTTTTTGACACTCAAATACTTTGGAAATGTTGTATTCTTATGACGCTGGTCACAGATGAGGAATTAAAAGAAGTGGAGTGCTGGGTGCCCAATACCGTATGTAGAAAGAAGTAGAGTTAGTTAATGATTAATACAGTAGTATCACTGTCATATAAATGAAAAATAATTGCCTGGTGGAACTTTGGATCCTGATACAGTGTTCAAATACAGTGTATGCATTGAGTCATTTGGTTTTTATTTCGGCAGTTAATGCAGTCAATGTAATGTCCTGCATGTAATATATGTTCAAAATCTTTCCTCTCGTCAACTCACTGATCAATCCTGGTGGGAGGGAAACACCATCTAATTCGTTTTATAATTTATTTTTACAACAAAGACATGAAGATAGACAGACGAAGTGACGAGAGAAAATCAAGAGGATGAGACAAGGATAGAGAGAGACTAATGAGACAGAGGTAGAGACAGTGAGATTATGGAGAGGATGTGTGGGAAAAGTAAGAGAATCCGTCCACAGGCAGCTGCAGCGTATCAAGTTGGATTTGTTGCAATGTGTTCTCTTTCTTATTTCTCATTAAGGTTCGGCTTTTCTTCAGCAGTTATGTGGTGGCTGGTGTCAGTTGACCTCAAAAGCACAGCACAGTGGTGGAAAGCTCGAAAGTATGACGTCACTCAATTCTTACTTCTAATCCTACAGCTATTGTACCACTCGGTACACCAATCTGTGTGAGTGGCGTTTAAGTGAACTAGGCCAGGACGGGCAACTCAAGCATGGAACTTTGCTTTTGTTGTAATGTCAGCCTTTAAGACAGAAAACAGAGAATGCAAAACACTGAAGAGAGTTTTGTTAAGACTAGGTTTCAACTGAAGTCTGATGCTGTCAGACATGGCAGCAGGCGGCAGAGAGCAGAGTCTGCTTTAATGTGAATAAGGCAAATGAAAGGCACAAAAACAGGAGGAAATGGATCATAGGTGTACTTCCCCCTATCTACTGCTGGAAACTTTGTTTAAAGAAATTAAAAAGCTTTTGGTAAAAAATTGCTGTCCATTGAAAGACTAGCTTGCCAAATTATGAGAAAGAAAAGGGCAGGGTGGGCAGTATAGGGAGGATAATTGCAGTAGATCTGAAAAAGTGAAAACATGGTGATATTTCCAAAGGTCACTTTTTACATGGCTTGCTTTTAACTGTCAAAGCTGCAGTGCATATTTTCATCTACAAGTATATACATAGACAGATATCCAACAATAAAAACTAACCAATAAAATGTGTAAAGAAAGAGGTATTGTATGCTCTTGTATGCCACGTTGCAATGGCAACAATTAATGAATTAACTAGTGTATCATCCCATCGAGTTTCATCAAAATTGGTGACATCGATGATCGTGTACGTAATCAATCTGTGCAAAATGAGACAAGATGCCAATGACCCGTAGACCTGAGCTATCTTTCTGTAACAGACATTCACGTCCAACCACACACTGTGAGCCACTGAGGTGAGCATAGCTGATTAACACAGTTGGAAGCAACAGTGTTTGAGTCACTCCTCTTTCTCCAACTCCTACTCCTCCTCTGTCTCCTCTTTTATGGTCATTATTTCCTATAAATGTTCTCCTCTCTCCCCTCTTAGCTATCCAATCATAGAGAATCTCTGCCCCTCCTGGGGCTGGAGGGAGGGTGGTGGTGTCGTATCACCACAAAGGAGCTGACAGCGCTTGGCATATGTGAGAAAGCAACTTCAGACTCTAGAAAATATGCACGTATGTATCCGTCTGTATGTGAGTACATATGTGTGTGTGCGTATAATATTTACTGTCCCAAAACTGACCTGAACCCCCTTTTGGCACAATTGATGTTTCAGACATCTCAAGGCTCAAAAAATGTTGTTTGATTTTGTCTCTTCATCTCAGTCCTTCATGATTAAAGGGGATTTATTGGGTGAAATCAAATTAATTTTGCCGCTTGCGTATGTGTTTCTGCATGTGCGTGTCATACATGTAACCTGTGTGGTTACATATTGGCAGTGAGTTATGTTCAGACATATTACTGCCACATGGCTGCCTCCTCTCTCCCCCTGTGCTTTCCCTGTCACTTCATTGAGGTGTTTGCTTCTGCTAAACTTAACTCGATTTTCCACATTGAAAGACTCCGGTCCCTCTTGCCACCCTGTCCTCTGTCTCTTCTTTACTGTAGCACAACGATATGACACAGTGATGAACCGGGCTGACAGGGCGGTCATAGCCATTACATTGCATACATCATTGAAAGGATACAAAACCGGATAAAATGAGTTTTTAAGAGTTTTTAAGATTTAGATACTTGTATTTCCTCAGGTAAGTTGTTCCAAAGTTTGCAAATGCCCAATCACATTTTGACTTTAGTCTGGACTTGGGAACAGTCAAGGGAGCTTTGTCCGTAGGTCTTTTGTGCATTGGGGGATGAAAGGTCCATTATAAGTCGGGACAAAATCATTTATTGCTTTAAAAGTAATTAATCCTAGTCACGCCTCTCTCTCTCTCTCTCTCTCTGTCTCTCTCTCTCTCTGTCTCTCTCTCTCGCTCTCTGTCTCTCTCTCTCTCTCTGTCTCTCTCTCTCTGTCTCTCTCTCTCTCTCTGTCTCTCTCTGTCGCTCTCTGTCTCTCTCTCTCTCTCTCTCTCTCTCTCTCTCTCTCTCTCTCTCTCTCTCTCTCTCTCTCTCTCTCTCTCTCCCATCTCTTTCTCTCACATACACACACCTGCCAACTTAAGTGGTTATTCTGAGCTCCCTCCCCCAGCAGCTTGTTCTTTGTGTAAGCCCTACAGTGCTGGGAGGGTGTAAACGGGGGTAAATGCAAGCTGACATTGTCACTTCTGTAAAAGCCAAATAAAGTCTAAAGACTTAATGAGATGTTGCTTTTTGACAAATTCTTGTCTCGCCTACCAAACATCAACATAAAAGAATCCAATGAAAAAACAACCGCCAGTGTCCTGAAATGTTGCCTGCTTTAACCTGTCACTACCTCTTTATCCAATCCTCCTTGGATTTGATAAGTGAAATCAGTAAGAAAACTACCTCTTTGACATCTTTGGTGATAAGCAGTCGTTGTTGTGGTGTTTCTTCACTGTAATGTTTTTTTTATTTGGAATTTCTATTGATGAAGTGTGAGTTTCTGTAGGTGGCGCTCTTTTCTCAGCCATGGTGGCTATCGCTGGTCAGGCTAACTACAGAGTTGTTGTTCTATTTGTTCCAAACAAATCCCTGCCACTGCCGGAAATTTTATTAATTTTATTAATATGTAATAATAAGAAAAAATAATAATACGTTTTTCTATCCACAGTTATTTTTAAATGCAAGCAAAATTAAAAGTACCTGTTACAAATCAAAAACTTGTGCCTCTGAATCACAAAAATGAGAAAAATGCATTTAATTTATAATAAAAAAAACAAAAAGGTATTAAAAAAAATTACCTCAACTGTTGACAAAATCCTACAAAATTTGTGTTAATTACTCAAATCTATTCATGATCGAACCAACAAATCAAGTAAAAAAAATATTTGAGAAAATATGTTTCTAATGTAGAGTATAAACTTTTCAATTTCAATGGCTTGTTTCCCATATGAGGTGACGGTCGCAAAAGAAAAAAAAATTCTCAAATGTTGAAAAAAAATTGTTTTAGAATGTTCGTCCTCTTCCAGCAATCACAAATATATTCATTAATGTGCTTTTATTTGTTTGCTTTACAAGAAGAGGTTGGCTTGGGGGAAAGCAGATACAACAAAAAGTTCATCACAAAATAGTTCCTTGAATGTATTCAACATAACAGATTGAAGGTGTATGACAGAGTATTTGACGGTTGAATTTTCCTTCAACAGGTCTTGTCAGTCAATCAAAACACAGTTTTTCATTCTGGTTTGGCGTTACAGCACAGAAGTCTACTTGAGTCTACCTGGAGCAAATGCTTCTAGCTGTTACAAGGTCAGAGGTCTATTTCTGGAGCCCTGATTTCCTTGGAGACCGCTGGAGCTGTCCACTGCTGTCCTTCAGTGCTCCTTCAGTTCACACATAACTACTGTCCTGTCCTGAACACCAACATTTTTAACAAGCAGACTTTTTACCCTTCACTGTGTTCAAATTTCAACCTTCAAGCCTCTGAATTAACTTGTAGACCTGGATGAAATTTTAATTGGCAATCCCCGCTGAAAGGAAACACAAAATAAGCACTCTGCATTAGCTGGCACCACTATGGCAGGTATTTTCCCTGGAGACAGCAACACAACAGACAGCATAACGGCTACAAAATGTAATAAGGTGTGTGAAGGATATTACACAGCTGTCCTGGGATGGAGACAGGGGACACAGAGATTAAAAACTAAAATGAAAAGGTTTCCTGAACACCCAACCTATCTGAAGTAGATGGTCGCTAAAGATGCTTATGGCAGGCAGTTGTGTCATTTATTCATTTTAAGGCGCTAGTCAATAAAAAGTAAGCACTAGTACTTCACTAGTACGTCACTATTTTAAAGTTACTAGTTGCTAAAAATAGATACTAGGTCTGTTATAATAACCACTTGTTACTAATTTACTTATGACTAGCCACTTTTCTCTTTTATTAGTAACTATTCAATAAACACTAGTTCTTTTATTTTAGTTACTAGTGACTAATAATATAAAGTTATTAGTCACTATTCTACCCAGGAATGTACCAAGCTGCTTATCAATTGAACCTTATGGGGCTTCACATATTAGATATCACTTTTTCATTAAATACTAGTCACTATTTAAAGAGCACTAGTTGCTAACCATTGAACAGCGTTTCTCTCCCTCTCTTCTTGATGATCAAGGGTGGAGTATTGACTTAGCAGATGGCTTTTGAGCTTCTCCAACCCGCAAACACCACACACAGCAGTGAGTCACGCTCCAGTTACCCAGAGAGAGTCCTCCAATTGATCACTACCAGCCTTTTGTCGGTAGTCAGGCAAAGCACTGATAGACAGCGCTCCGATATGATTTCAGACCACATACCCACAGAGAGAAGAGCGAGGCGAGAGGTTTGTGTGTCTGTGTCTGTGTGTGTGTGTGTGTGTGTGTGTGTGTGTGTGTGT
>OOFE01017947.1:5159-16304 GCA_900323365.1 Monocentris japonica | reverse complement strand
TATCCCCCCCCCCCCCTGCATCTCCGGGATTCTTGGTGGGCTTGTAAAAGAGGTTTAATAGAGAGAAATATAAATCTACAAGTGACAAACTCCAGTTGTAGCGGAGCTGGGTTATAGTTGTGTACATTCTGAACTGCTGCGCTGTAAAACCAGGACCTCCAAGGCTCCTGTGCCCTCCGTGATTCCCACTGGCATTGCTGTGAGACCCCACAGCCACACCGCCTGACCTGCAACACACGGGCAAAACAGCCTCCTGCCCTTTTTGAAGTCTAGACTGAAGACTGGACGGGAGCCTTTGGCTTGGGAACGCCCTGTCTGAGGAGCTTCGACGGGAAAATCAGTTCTTAAAAAGAGTTTCACACACAGGCTTTTATATGATTCGTTGTGTTTTATGCTGATTGTTTTTATTTTATTTTATTTTTCTCATTGGATTTCATGTATTGTCTTTTATTTTAAATTTTTAATACAGCTCTTTGAAACACTGTTTTGAAGTTTAGTATCATTTATACAGGTCTCACTAAAATGTATATCAAACAGGTCCACCAACAGAGACTCAAACCTATAGACGCAAAGATAGACCCAAAGAGGGGGTGAAGAAAAAGAAGAACAAGGAGGAGGAGGAGGAGATTGGTTGAAGAAGAAGAAGTAGGAGCAGAAGGAGAAGAAGGACATTGGCTGAAGAAGAAGAAGAAGATGAAGAAGAAGAAGAAGAAGAAGAAGAAGAAGAAGAAGAAGAAGAACATTGGCTGAAGAAGAAGAAGAAAAGGAAGAAGGAGAAGAAGGATGCCAAGAGTGAAACATACTAAAACACAGAACAGCTTAAGCATCTTGCTTGTGGAGCATGCTGAGGAGTCATAGGTTTCAGCTGTTATTAAACATTAAAAATGGCTAGAAGTTGTTACTCAGGTCCAGCTCTCTCAGACTGGAGGACTTGGAGCTGAGAGCTGAGGCCAGAGCTTGACAGCTTCTCACTGACAGCTGACAGACACTCAGCCTGAAGATGAAGTAGTGATGAAAAAACAACAAATACCTTGGAATATGTTTCTATTTTCAAACAATCCCATCTAATATATCTAATATATCCAGTTATCTGTGCTGAACCTGCACAGATCTATTGGAGGCCTTGACCACTAGCAGCAGCCTCAGAAGACCCCGCTCTAAAGCAGGTCGAACACCTCCAGCTCTTTTTCTGATGGCAGTAAGATGAAGACCAGAGCTGACCACTGAGCAGGGGAGAGTTTGTCTGTGGAGAGACTTCCTGATGTCAGGTATTATGCCTTTAATGCATTATAATTTCTCACAACTCCACTGAACTGCCATGAACTGAGTGTCCATGGGGTGGCAGTGCAAAGTTTCCAAGTGACTGTACACCGAATGGCAACACTTCCTCTTCTTAAAATGGAAGATAAACGAACGTTTAACCGTTAAAACAACAGATAAGGCTCACTGCTGAACTGGAGGCTGCAAATGTTCTTTGGATTCCAGTTAGAATAATGCAATGATAGATTTAGCGGGCCCAGTTCAAAAATTAACAACTCTGTTCCACTTTGCAGAGCGTATCAAATCTGTCAGATAGTTTTAGCAGCTTTTCGTCTCCACTTTCTTCCCCATTTTGCTCGAGTTGAAATTGGTTCCCAGTTTTCCATTCCCCGGCAGCTGTGTTTTGATTCATTTACATCTCCGTTGGCATTGCTGCTCTATGTAATGGATTAGAGGACAATAAAATGATTGTTGAGAGACACTCTTAAGGGGAAGAAATGGATTCGCTAAGTCCAACGGCTAATGAAATGCATCACTGATTCCATAGTCTGTTGAAAACTGAGATTGCGTGGACAAACAACTAATTCTTATCCCTTCTTAACCACAATTGAATTTAAAAAAAAGACTGAAAGTAGCTGCCTGAGATATGGCAGAAACTTGATTTCAAAATAAAATTCGACACTAAAATGCCGCCAAAGTGTAGTGCATTCTCATGATCCAATTAATGTGTATTGTTGAAAAATGTGCTATACTTTATAATATATATAACTAAAATATTGTACCGTATACTTCATATACTTCTGTACTAATTTACAATGTCCAAGCCAAACAAAAGTATGTCAAATAGACCCTATAAAGCCTATTGAGACTTTTGTTGTATTGTTTACACTATTTAACATCTCTGTACTCTTTTACAGTAACCTGTGTAAGAGTTTCTCTAATAAATCATTGCCAAAACAACTATTGGCGTTACATTCTATAATCCCTGTGAGCTTTTTATCAGCGTATTTCATTATTTCCTGTTCCCTTTGCTTTGATGTGTGACTCACCGGTCCACATGAAGGGACAGTTCAAGCTGGAGAACTTCGAAAGGACAATAATGTGCTGCAGTCATATCGACAGTAATTCACTGAAAATAAAGTTGCCAGAAAAGGTAGCAGAGCAACAAGGTACCGTACTCGTGTTAATAATTATGTACTGTCGATAAATTTACCAATAAAATCCTGTAGATTCACATTATGTTGTTGGCAGAGCTCACATTTTACTGTGAAACCTCCAGGAAACCTTCATCCACTGTAAAATAACTGGGTCTCCCTGCTTGATCATGCTGGGTGGCACCGCACTGGAAAGCATTACTTCTGCATGGTGTTAATGGACTTACTTAACTCTTGGGTCGCGACTTGTGTTTTCCAATGAATTAAAGTGTCAGGAGTCGCAAATCAGCGTCTGGGTTAGGTCATGCGGGTACTGACGGAGGGAGAGCCTCGCAGAGTGGGCCTGGCCGGCTCAGCAGCCTCTGTTAATGGTTTGTTCCCTGGACAGATGAAACTGTATCCTTAAACCCGACCCTTGTGTGGACCGCTGTTACTGAGGCCCCATTTGTACTCCCATCTACCCCAAGCTCACCATATACCCTTAAGACAACCCTCCCACACCACACACACACACACACACACTCCCCACCCCCGCCATCCCCTCTGTGCCTTGGCACACCAGTAACATTTACTCAGCTAAATGAATTAAGTAATCACACAATCCCGCAGCCTCTGCATTACAGAGGAATTTCCATATTACAGCATATGATACTCCCCGTTCACAGCTCTCCTATGCCACTAATGCAAGGCCCTGGCCAGGCGAGCCGTAACTGGATAGCCGATGGGATTGTGCTGCAGCAGATGCAGTGGAGTACAGGGGATGTGTGTGCAAGACTCATGCTATTTGAGTCCCGCTATTTTATTAGAGCTCATTAGGACAGCAAATAACTCAGTACCCCCTTTTCATTTAAGCAACAAGCCACTCGAGGCCGTGGCTTGCAGTGATTTAGAATAGCTAAGAGGCGTTGTTAGGCACGACACAAAGCAGAGCAAACGCTAGTCTAAAATTACTGTAAGCCCCAGCCTGGAGTGGCTTATTGCTTTTATAAAACGTCGATAACAAAAAAAGAGCTTTTAATTTTTATTATTTAATCAGCAAATGTATTTTTTTTTAACCAGTTCTTGAACAGTAGCTAGACAAAGTGGTTGCTAGGCAACACATAAGTAGCAGTATGAGTGGTGATTTTCATTCATATCTAATGACTCATAACTAATATTAATATACTATTTTATTTGATTTTTATTTTGGCTCTGAACTTGACTCCAGCCAATCAGAAGCGAGGATTGGAACTAGACGCTTTATAAAAACCAATAGCTGAACTCCCAAACCCTCCCTTCCCATAATCCCCCCATCTCCCCGCCTCCAGCCCCATATGGCAGGCTAATTAACCAGTTGGTAGGCCCAGCAAGGACAGAGGGCCACACACAGCTGCCTCGACCTTCTCCAGAGCCAGGGGGCTTCAGCTTGGCGATGGCTACTAACACATTTGGACGAGCTCAGAGAAAAGAGGCGGAAAGGTTGAGTCAGAGCAGCTGAACCGGCTGCTGTTAAACAGTCAAACTGCTGTTGTGGGACAAAAAACACGCATCTGCAAAAAGTATTTTTTTTTTTCAGGAATGAAGAAAAGAATGCTGCTTTTTTTTCATTGGCGCCCCTGTGTTTTTGAAATTCTAAAATTGGATTTTAATAGCTTTCAAAATGGCACGAAACTCACTCAAGACATAAACAACCACATTGAATTTCAAAGAACTGAAAAAGAAGTAAAATTGCAGTTACGTGGTTATTCTGTGACAGTGGTGAAAATGCTAAAGGCATCAGCCAGCAGTATGGTCAGGTGGCTTGAGACGCTGCACAGGGAGAGAGAGAGAGAGAGCAGAAAGTCACCCAGTCAGCATACACTTTTCCTCACCCTTTAAATTTCCCTTTTCCTCCCCGTCGCTCCTGGGGTCTTGTTTCAGGAGCTCTCTGCGATTGCAATCAGAGAGATGTTTTTTTTTTTCATTCTGGCCATTTTCAAAAAATGCTGATAAGGCTGCACACCAGCTTTTGTAGGCCCCAATATTCTGTACATATAGTGTCCGCCGCAGAAACACAATCTCCCCTGTTGCAAAAGACCCTTGCACCCTCACACATGCCGCCGCTTTGATGGGTGCCACACACCTCTTATCCATTAGGAAAGTTAAGAAAGCTGCTTATTTTCATACTTCTTTTCACTTTTCACACATAAAACAATGGCATGCAATATATTTATATATATTGTTCTCATTCTGTGGATCTACCCCCTCCATATCTGGGAGTGAAGAGCTGGCTACATGTGCTCTGTGCCTCTATGCCAGTTGATGTATGAACTGTCCCAACTATAGATGCAATGGTTCTCTAGATCCACAAGGAGGCAGTTTTTCTTGTCACATTCAGTAATCCACCTTTCATAGGGCACATATCAACAAAGCTGATTTTATGTTGTATTCATGTGCCGGTGTGAGATGGCTACTTGCCCAACATCCGCTCACATGATGATGACGATGATGATAATGTAGGTGATGGTGGGCAAATACAACACATAACACACTACTAAAGTGTTTCCCCCAAATTAGGATTAATCCTGATTTGAGGTTTGAGGGATGTAGAGTTTAGAGCAGGAGCTAACAGACTGGCACTGTGTCTGACATCCTGTGGTTACTTGTTGATGATCTGACAGTGAGTTAGTGTCACTCAAACAGTTATCTTAGGCCGGATAAGCAAGGTAATAATCAAGTGTGGTAAACAGCATGCTGTTTTCCTGTTTGCAGGGGCGTTGGCGTGCTGCAGACAATCATAACAAACAGGAGCAGCAGAAGTGCTCTCAGGGTAATAGAATTCATAATGATGGGGCAAAACTCTGGCACAGAGTAGGTACTACACAAAGTATTTCTTTGAGAATTTAGTTTTGCAGCAGTGGTGTTGCTAGTAATTTCAGTTTTAGGCCCTGGGTATGCTCTTATTCCTGAGGCAATTCCTGTATTATTTTGTGGTGTGAAAATTACCCTTTGCTGGATATTTTTATTGGATACTTTTATTGTGATAAATGGACTAATTGCACCAGGGCTAATAGTTGCCTTATGTGTGTTTAATTTGTCCACATGATGAGTTTTCATTGAAATTTACATTTTTCTAAGAGCAGGGGAATATTTCCCAGCAGTCATGGGGCTGTTGAAATGATACAGGAAGCATCCTGCTACATAGAGTATCTTAACACTCAACCTTCTGGTTTAATGGTTTAATGGTTTAATTTTGGATCTTTAGTGATATTTGACCAAAAAAAATCCTCTTCCTTTAAACAATAATCTGTATGAAGGAAAGATCACCTGACTGTCACCAACTAATAAAAGTCATAGATTTGTCTGACATACCTCCCCTCCAACACACACGTACACACACACACACACACACACACACCCAAACAAACTATTTTCATCTATTGAAATGAAAGGAAGCAAATCACAGCGCATTAGCGCAGGACTGCTGGAACACACGCACACAAAAGCATTTGCACACACAAAGGTAGTTGGATTATTTTGGCAGCCGGCTAGTTTATTATTTTGTTTTATGGGGCTGGGAGGTGGGGGAGGTTGTTTTGCGCCGCTGCTTGTGATACGGCGGCTCTGTTTGGAGCTTGTGAGAAAGGAAGCGCCACTAAGATCAATACATCCTCTACGTAGATTTCCAGCAGTGTGACGTGCGTGTGGGGAAACAAGCCGGGCCGAGGATACTTTGCTTGTTATGGATTTGACATGAACTTGGCCCCGGGCCCTTCACAATATGATGAATGCATTATTTGATCTTCCTGTCTTTGTTAGCGTCCTCACGGCCAAGGCGCGGAGATTCTCTGTGTGTGTGTGTGTGTGTGTGTGGACGAAGCCACATCTCTAGATTGGCCTTTGGATTTTAATGAAGTATAATAATGACAGTAATAATAGCTCCTCTCCACAAGGACCTTTCCCACCCCGCGCGCCACCGGGAGCGGTGCTGTATTCTAGGCACATGTGAGTCAACTGCACAACACGGTTTTAAATGGACATACGAGGCGAGGTATCAGCCGAGGAACACACTGAGCACTTAAACAGCTGCATCGACGGGGCCTTGACATCTTATCAGCTTCATTATTCAGGGTTTGAGTGTGTGTGTGTGTGTGTGTGTGTGTGTGCGCGCGCGCGCAGGTTTCAGACGTCCTCTAAAAATAAGTAAGTAGTCAATAGACTCAGACAATGACAGGGCAATATTCTTTGGATGTTGAAGACGTCAGAGCCCTTGGACAGGATTCAGACACCCTTTGTTCTTTAAAAACAAAAAAACCCAAGGAGACAAATTTAGACTCCTAGGTTGGTCCAACGGGGGGAATGTGTCACCTCTGGGTCAGAGAGCTATTGCAGTTTACAGTGAGTTTGAATTTATTTTAGCACCAAAAAAAAAATCCATTAGGGAACAAAGGAAGCATATGGAGAAATGTGGTCCCCTACAGCTCAGCTAATACTGCCAGGGTTTGGGGTTTGATTCCCACTCGGATTACCTGTAATAAAAAACGTAGGCAGTATGGGTTTAGAAGCCACCTGAGGGCTTGTGGGTAAAAGTTAATTAGCAGCAATGAAAAATAGTATTAGCATCGACACATTATGAAACATTCACATTTTACATTTACATTTTAGGGATTTAAGAAAATGTATTAAAAGTACTAAAGTATATTCAATTAAATGAAGCTTTGTTATGTTAAATTATATCCGTGTATGTTTTTTTTGCCTCAAGGTAACACACACTCACACACACACACACACACACATACACACACCCAGTGTATATCCTGAGCCATCACAAATAAATTGTGAAACCTATTTGGAAACATTTGGCAGGCCTATTCCAGCCACTCCAGATGTTACAAGACAGAAAGTAGATGGAAATTTGATTGAAAGGGACAAAAATGTTCAAATATCCCAAGATTTTGCTGACTAAAGTTAAAAGAAAAAAAAATGGACAACCTGACTACTCTCCTGTATATCCTATAATCAAACAAGCCATATAGGCATACATGGGATCAGACTACATAAACAGAATGCAATACAAAAAGACTGGACAACACTGCTGCAGTCTATCCCAGTCCTCTCCAACACATGCACCTTTTTTTTACTGCAATGGGATCCCTGGGCCTGTTTGCATCACTTAAGCTCAATGCGTCAAAACACAAATGTTAGACAGGACGCTCAATGTGCAGTGCAATGGACCCTCACCCTGGCTCCGTTACAGCCGCTGTGACCCGAAGCCCGTGAACCAGCTCCACCGCCGGCGAACGGGCCAAGATCCTTTCAGAAAGCAGAATATGTAGAGGAGAGGGAATTTCTCTTGGAAAAGCGACGAGTTGAGAGAAATGTTCTGTAAATGGTTATAGCATGAGACTAGAGATACAAAAAAAGAGAATCGCAGGCTATTAATGAGAGCTTCTGTCACAACTCGTTGAGTATTAAAAGAGGCGGATGACCTGCTTGTCAGCTGCGGTGGGCAATCAAACAAATATAGAGTGTTAGAGTATTCACCGCGGGTCTTTGCCAGCAGGCGCGGTGTGAACCGGGAGTTGTTGTGACCACCAGTGGGCAGCCGGGTCGTCTGCTGCCCTGTCCCGTTCTTATCCTCCCCTCTGGCTGTTTTTCTAGTAGTTCAGCGCCTCTGTGGCCTTTTCATACATCACTCACGTCTTAGGCTTGAGCACATGGTAATTCTTACAAAAATACCAAATCCACACCACCACCGCTGGGATTGACCCCGAGGTCTGAGGGCTTCATGTCAGGCAACCCTTTAGAAGCTCAACTCCCCCCCCACAAAACATCCTAAATCGGTTTCCACTTTTTGGCCAAACCACAAAGCAAAAAAAAAAAAAAAAAATGCTATATCTTTGAAACGCTACGATGTCCAAATTTTTTTTTTCATCTCTATTTAAGGTTGGAGGTTAGGCATAACGTCGCCACTGAGGTTCGGATTAGGGTTAAGGTTAGGGTTAGGGTTATAAACAACTTTATAGGTGAAAATGATGTCAAGATGCAGCGTTGCAGCTCGGCCAGAGAGCATCGGCCTCCTAAATCTGCAGCCTCGCCTCCCCATCAGCTGGACGCACAACCACAAACCAAGGCGGATGTAGGGCACTGAGAGCTTTTTACCGATGTCCTCGGTGCTCAAAAGGACAGACCATCAACAAGTCAGCTATCCAGACTCCTGCGGGCAGAAAAACTAGATAATCGCACATTTCTGCTCAACTGGCCATCCAAATTAAAAAGGCATTTGTATAGGGGAAATAAGCATTGTCCACTGCCACAGGGCTGTTCCAGTCATTTCTGGGAAGGTAGTAAATTACAATACATGTATCTTTTTTTTCTGCTTCTTTTTTTCCCAAACGGTCCATTATATGACAGTGAATCAGGAGCCTGGAGTTGAGTGGTCTCCTATGCCTCTTCACATGCATACCTCAACAGTGCAGCCCCCCTCCCCCTCCTCCAGCACAGGATATGAGAGATTTGGATGTGCAGAGCTGTGCTCAGCCCCTGATGTCAGAGATGACTCAATCCAGAGGCTTGTGGGTCCAAAACACAGCTTGGAGACAAAATGGAAGGACGAAAGTAGAAGGAATTCGTTTCAGTAAAGATACTTTTTCTATTAGATCAAAAGATCATTCTGCTGATTTCTATCATAAAGCATAGAGTCATTGTAAAGGGGATTCTGAAGATTACACATGAACATCTTCAACAACAGTATGTCTCTTTTTAAGAGGAGGGTCCACTTTCCTTTTGCCCCAAACTCTAAAGCCCACTTGAGTTAAACACATTGATGTGTTTAGCTCAACTCTCTGCAAGACTGACCCCCAGTAGTAGGGTCCCGGGGGAGGTTGAGATTAGCTAGTATGTGATGAGATGGTGACAAATATCCAACACTCCCCTGCATCAACAATCCCAAAATGCAACCACGGCGGAGAAGAGGGCCGCTCGGATTGGACCGGAAAACAAAACAAAACAAAAAAAGGGAGACATAGCCAGGAAGCGAGGTATCCATTTCATGCCCCCTCCGTTTGCCTGCCACCTGTTGGACATGATCATTACCACGGAGCGAGGGTGTAGGGGGCTAAGCCGGCCACATTTATATCAACAAGCTGGGATAAAACTGTCTAATTATCCCCCACGGCCCCTGGCCTGGCCCCCCGACTCTCCTCGCTGAGCCGGTCCCATTTGCCTGCCTGGACTGCAGCCAAACTCTGCAGGCTGGTATCTGTAAGCACATCCTAATGACAGCTCTCTTTCAATCCCTGCTCTTTGTAATTGCCTCGGGTAGCTTATAGACATTATGTGGCGCTAGTCCCTCTCAATAGTTAGGAAGGTCAAGGAGAGCGAGCATAACGCAATAAGTCGGTGTATTTATCGTTGGATCTGGTCTAAATGCGTTACTGTCGTGGCAAGTGGGCAAGTTTCACGCTCACAACTGCTCCGCTTTGAAAGAAAACAAAATGGACAGATGGGTGTGTTCATGTTCGGTGCTCCTTGTATGGAACGAAGATGATGTTACTGATCACTACGCCAAGGTTCTCCGAGTTGTCCTTGGTTGGTGCAATTCTACTTAGCATGTGAAAGTCGGGGAGAGTTTTGATGATCAGCCATGATTGAGAGCAAATGCAGAATGTGAGCAATTTGCACCTGTGCAGAGCGGACTATTATCATAACAGTTTTGATGGCTATGGAAGGGGATGTGGTGGTGATGGTGGTGGTGGTGGTGGGTGGGAGCAGGGCATCCCCATGGGAGGTAGCATTAAGGTCTTAATTAGGACGCGGGGGGAAAGATTCAAAGCAGTCCGAGACGATGGGGACGTGGCGATGGGGAAACCGGAGCTGATCGTCTTTCCTGGTTCGAGGCTAATTGCTGAAAGGGATCTGACATGAAGGCACAGGAAGACATGGAAAGTATGTAATAAGTTGACGTGAGGTCATCCCTAAAAGCTGTAGAACTAATTCGGTGTATCTTTGTTTGCATGTAGGTCTGCTTTATTAAGACATCGCCGTCACTGGGGCCATGCGTCTCCGTGATATTATTGTGCATTCAACTGAAGAGCAAGATGTACACATTTACCCCAACGATTCAGTGCGTCTTGAAATAGTAGCTAATTCTACTACAGCAATTGACCAATATTTCCTTTTATTTTGGCCACCGTGTTGTTTTATCTTTCTCATCCCACTGAGCTTGAGCATTAGCTTTAGCTAAGGATCGCCCAGGATCTTTTTGGCTGTGCCCAGCTTTAGACCAAGCAGTAAATACATTATTAGATATGTAAACAATGCATTAAAAGTTATAAATATCAAAAATATGAACCAGAGAAGTCCATATGTACAACATAATGCTTTATAATGCTGCTAAACCTTCACTTTTAAACCCTATGTAGCCTAATTTGACCCTTGACATCTAAAGAACATTTAAAATTGCTCAGTGGGATAATATAGCAAGCAAATAGAAAACATATAGATTTTTTGAATAGACAGACTTCCTCTATACCCTGGGCGACGTTTTCACACAATCATCACTCACCCAAAGCTGCTACAGTAGGCCTACTGACTTCCAAGAATCTATTTGTCCTGAGGATCTCTGATAAAGTGGCAGCTGTGGCAGATATGATTACTACAACTGCGAAGTGCAGGCAGAAACTGGAAGCCTGCCTGAAGTCCTGAACCGAAGACTTATCCGAAGCCACTGCATTTATAATCTTTGGCTCAGACAAGGTCCCATCACTGGAGC
>OOFE01017935.1:0-10368 GCA_900323365.1 Monocentris japonica | reverse complement strand
ATCCCTTGTGCCATAATCCAAGAAACACTTGCAGAAGCCCAATTCAGATAAAAAAAAAAAAAAAAAAAAAAAAAAAAACCCCCCCCCCAAAAAAAAAAAAATTAAAAAACCCCCCCCCCCCAAAAAAAAAAAAAAAAAAAAAAAAAAAAAAAAAACAATTAGATAAATTAGACATTGCTGCATGACTACTTGTGAATCTGTCCTTGGTCACAAATGTATCACAGTGTTAATTTTAAAAGCCAAAAGATCAAAGATGTTATATTTAAAAAGAGCAACATAAAACAAAGGAAGACAAAAGCTCAGAAAAAGGAAAAGAAAAAAGGACAAAAGCTCAGCACTTGCTCATGTCACTGCTAACTTGTCATGCATAAATGATAAGGAGGACTATAACAAACGACTGCAATAAACACGTCGACTCGATGGCTTGCTTCCTAAATTGTAGCCTAATTCTTTAGTCGGCTGTGATCATTAATAAAACAGTATTAAACTTCTTCTCATGGTTGGGTGCACTCAGAAAGGTCAGCTACGAACAATAACAACAAGGATTGTCATATTAGAAAAATTACACAATTTTACAAACAACCTCCCTGAAAATATATTACAAGTCAATCCAAAAATGTCCCTGCTGGCGAACACGGCATCAATTATACTCACAAAAATAAAGGAACACAGAGGATAAAACACATCTGGTTTGAGGTGTGATCAATATGTGACCCCCCCGCTGCGTGTGACATGGTGATCTCAGTGTCAGCTCTCTCACATATTTTCTGAAACGGTCCTCGTTCGTCATTGTGCTATCGTTAGTCTGTGCATCATCAGCCCTCAACGCAGTTTCCCAAACTGCAACAGTCAATCTGGCAAACCAGTATCTGAGCCATCTGGCCGGCATCGATATTACTCCCGAGTAGAGATTGTCTCCCTTTTCGTTGTCGCACGGTAGTAGGGGAAGTTTCTGGTAAACACTTCACATTACGTGGACGGGCAGGAGGGAGCCTGTGTTGGGTACCAGTGGAGGGCAAAGAGAGGAATACGTTGCTGTAGTGTTGCAGAATAGCATCCGCGTGTCATTCTCACACCAGAGACGTTATAAACGTAAATGTGTTGTTGTTGCTGTCACTGACAAAGTTGATTTGGCACTCTTTCAATCCGGCAATATCCCCCAGGTCCAGCTCTGATAGTAACTGAGTTGGGTCAGTGTTTGTTGTTAAAACCCTCTGCCTCTCCCGATGCCCCTGATATTCCTCGACACCTTCCTCCTCCTCTGGCTCCACCGCCTCCTCCTTCTCATCCTTGTCCTCATCCTCCTCTTCCTCTGTGATGGAGCAGAGGCGGGTGGTACTCCCAGGGTTGTCGGCAGGTGGCTTGTAGTGGCACTGCCCGTTCAGCAGCCTCCTCAGCGGCATCAGGGGCACCGCTTCCTCCCCCAGCAGCTGCTGCTGGCAGTGCCGGAAATCACTCTGGCGCTTCAGCCGTTTGAACTCACTGAAGGCGGAGGTGGCGTTCTGGTAGAGGCTGTGGGCGATGGCCTGGGCCTTCTCCGACTTGCTGATCAGGACGGCGTGACACCGTAGCACCACCGCCATGTTCTTGACCTGGTGCCTGTAGATCCAGGCCAGGATCTTGGGCCGGCATGGGTCAGCAGTGCAGTAAGTGATTCTGTTCAGAGAGTACAGATGGGTGGGTTTCTTTTTTCCAGATTTGTCAGCGCTCATCCGGATGCCTTGTGGTCCCACCGTTAACCTCATCTTGACACTCTGCTCTCCATAGTTGCTCCTTGCCCAGATCTTGGCCACTGCCTCCTGGGTGCAGCCGTCTCCCTTAGCCGTGATGGTGACCACGCTTCCCAGGTAGCGCACGTTGTAGATGGGCTCCTCTTTGTTGAGTTCCACCTTCTGCCGTTTGGTCTGGAAGATGTTGCCCACCCAGTCAAAGGGGCAGTCAGGCAGCAAGTCAGGACAGGAGCGCAGTAGGGAGGAGAGGATGGAGTGGTAGGTCAGCCCTGTCCCCAGGCTCTTGGGTTTACTCTTGGCCTCGTCCTCCACCAGAACAAACTTACTCCTTCTCCAGGGCAGCATGGTGCGGGAAGAGTTGGAGGGAGTGAGCCCCTCTGCTACGGCGTTTATTTTTGTCAGCTTAGGCGAGAGAGAGGGAAAGCGAGTGTGTGCGAGGGAGAGAGAGAAGTAGAGAGAAGCAGCTTTGCCAAGCAGAGAGGAGAGACTGAGGGCTGTGAGGCTCAGCCAGTCTGTTCCACCGCTTGCTCCTCCTTCCTTTCCTCCTCCTCTTTCTCTTCTGTTGTCTGCATCATGCAGTGCTGATCAGTGCAGGAGACTTAGCCCGGCGCTCAGGCACCCTCAACGCCCTCCCTACTTCGCTATTTTGTTCCAAATGGCTCCCTACCAAAGCATTATTTATCCAGCCAGGTTTGCACAGAGATATCAAAGTATTTATGCCTCTTGTAACCCTGAGGCAGCAAAGGGTATACCGCTAGTCATTCTCTCTCAGGAGACTTATTTAGCTACTTGTGAATTGTGGTGCACGGGTCAAAAGGGGCAGTGTGATCTAATTAATTCTACTTGTTTTGTGCGATGTGTAATGAACATGTCAATAGAATGATCTTGCTGCAAGGTTTGCATGAGGATGAAAGAGATTCATGTTGCTCTAAAATGATTGCAATGCTAGGAACACCATCAGGCTATAATTGCAACCCAAGTTATAGTTTATGAAACCAAACTGCTGAATTGAGATATTTTTTTTTTTTACAAAAGATGAATAAAGACTGTTCTTATCTATGTCATTATAAAATGACTTCTTATTTCATTTGTTACAATTCCATTAGTGCAGCATTACCAAATAATTCAAGTGCTCAACTCAAGTGTTTTTTTCTAAGCACTTGTCTCTAGAGGCTCAGAGGAGGAATGATAAATTATACATTCTACATATGGATTCCCAGTATATTTGCAATTATGAAAATGTGTTTGATGTTCTGCACAGTCAAAACTAGCACTTAGCACTCAGCACTAACTCGCTCTTGACATACATTGATATACAGACTCACCTTATAGTGGAACGTGGAAGATTACTTACCTTTAATTGATATTAGTTCATATGATTTACCTTTATATCTCTTTATTGCTTCATCTTCCACATGTCTAGCATGACTGGCCAACACTTTATAAGGAGAGCAGATCAAAGGGTGTGTGCTATTTCAGAGGATTCTGCTGCAATGAATCATCACCAGTATCATCTGTATCTGCCACTGAACGTGCTAGGCAGCATGGTACTGAATTGCCATGTGTAGATGAAGTCCTCCACTGAGAAAATGACTCCAAAGGCAGTTTGTTACTGTGGCAACACTGAACACTGAACAAAATCGTGTCTTTTTCCACCCTGGACTGTGCTGTGAAGTAAAGCAAACACATGACTGGAACAAAATCTATTGCTTTAGATGGACTGTCTCATGTTTTGATGAGATTTATTCTAATTATATATGAATCATTTTGGGGTTCTCTTACCATTTCACTCAGCGATTCACAGCTCTTTGAAACCCCAATTACTCAGGACACACACTGAAAACCGCATGGATAGCCAGAGGGTGTACGGTCAATTCTCAGACCGTGTGGAACTGGCGAGAACTGATCTAATGCTGAGGAAATAGTTTAGGCCGCGTCGGGACGGGCTGTACTTTAGAAATGATTGACTTTTGCTCTTGGATGTGTCTAGTTGGATGTGCTGTGAATAAGGACTGTGAGCCGATCCGGGATGAACTGGTATCTTCTCATCAACACTTCGAGTCTCCGAAGACAATTTGATTGAGAGGCCTTATCTAAACAAATGTGGTTCCATAAATCACCTCTGTGATTTGAGATAGCTCCTCTCTCACCACAGAAGATTAACAGCCAGTGGTACGCAGAACTGAAAAGAATCCATGATGGCTTGGCCTTTACAGAGATGGACGCCTGTGTTCAGCATTGACTTATCTGCCATCCGGGTCATCCTCATATATGAGATGGTTGTTCAATGAAAGGAGGAGTCACTGACTCTCACTCGTGTTACATTTCCAGTCTCTTTGTCTTGGCTGACAGCTTACTCTGCCTAACCCTATGAGACAAAACTGCTTTATATTGGGGCATAGAAATGTTCTATGGTGTAAACTGTGTCTAAAAGCAATATAATATCACAATCCATGCATGGATTCATAAATTCATGTCTCTACTGCTGTTGTCTCATTCTTGCTTGAGGAGAGTGAAATTGGTGAATATGAAGAATATGAATAAAATGAAATAGAGCCTCCCCGTGCAAATTCAGAAAAAGTGTGAATTTTAATAAATCTGCTCCACATTTAATAAAGTTGAATGTTACAATCGAGTTGAAAAAAAGTGTAAACCAATTTCTAACGTATGTACGTTTCTAACGTAATAACATCCACTTACAAACAGATCTAGTTCATTTGAAGAATCGGTGAAGTCCCTTTGGCACGGTAAAAAGAAGTCATTACACAGTGCAATGTGGTGGGCTATTTGTGGCTTGTGTTCATTAGCCTTTTCCAGTGGAACTAATGTCGGCTGAGAACACTCAGCAACTGCATCAGTGCTTCACCATTAACTCAACTGTAAAAGCAGGGAAGTGTATGAATGAACTGCAGCCTACGTGTGTTTACAGTCGAGCTGCAGATTTGGAAACGGTTGCAAACCCACATACAGCTCAGCGCAGACTCCAGCCTCGTCCTCATTTTTTCTCTCCCCCTCTCTCTCTCTCTCTCTCTCCCTCCCTCTCATTCCCTTGAACATTCTCACATGTCCATTCGTTATCAACTCACACATGCAACCCGGGGTGCAGAATGTTATCACAGCCATCCAATTACTTTTATCTGAGCAGCACCTCTCTCACCTCCCAAATATGAACCCATTCTTCTTCCTTATTACTTTTCTTTACTTTTGCTTTTGAAGGCCTCCTTTTACCCAGGGCAGCGTACACTACATATTTCTGTCTAGCAAGGCAGCCTAATTGAATTGGGCTCTCTCTTCATCGTGCTACACTTATCCAATGCAGTGTAATCAATGAGAGGGGGGCCTGGCAAAGAGGGCCCTGGCTCTTGGATGGCTGATTTATGGCTGTATGTGAGGGCAGCAGTGAGGCAGCAAGGTGCACAGTAAAGAATGAGAGAGGAGGAATGACAGAAAAGGGCTACTGTGCTCTTCGTACATCAAATTGCTGCCATAGCTAAAAAGCCTTCAGCTACACACAATCAAAAAAAATAAGATACTGCAAATCGGACAGCGCTGGGAGTGTCTTGTACATTTTGTAGAGATATATTGTTTCCTTTGTCTACAAATAGGTGGAGTAAGCATCGAGAGATGGAAATCAATAAAGCCTCATTTCCAGTACTGTAGATTCCCATAGGCTTGGCTGCATACCGAATGCTGTTCAAGTGAATCACAGGTTAATGAACAGGGAGAGTAGCAGGGCATTCAATACAAGAGGCTCATTCCCTCCCTTAATCATGAGAACAATATATCCACAGCAGGTCAAGACCCCCCTTCATGTACTCCTGGACTATAGGGAAATTGCTGTACAGCAATAGGTGAGTTATTACTTTGGATGCAGTGAAAATGCCAGTTTAGGCTGATGAAGTATAGTATCAATTCTGTGATTTTTAAAGGCAGGTTTTGGATGCTATACTCAGGATATATGAAACCTATATGGTCTAATGGTGAAATCAACACTTTCATAGAAATATTCCTTATTCCAACACTTGATACCTGCAGATTAATGATATCCCTGTAGAAATGACTCAGGGTTATGTCATGTGTTGCAGGTATATGCACCACACGTTTGAAGTTTGGAAGGACAGAAAATGAGAAGTGCCACAGTCTGGCAAACAGCTTCATTAAACAACCTGCACTTTTGTGTGGTAATCCTCAAAGGCAATCCTCCAGACGCAAAATGCCAGATTTTAAAATCTTGAAGAGTTGAGATACTTTTCTTATAATATGCTTTTCAGTGGGAGAAAAAGTGTATCCATGGGAATAGTGAAAGATGTGCAATACAATGAGGGGGCAGACATATTATCATTCAATTATCTCAATGTTTTTATGGGGGAAAATTCTGCTTTTAAAGATGTTTTTCATCACTCCAGAGACTTTTGATGATTATATGCTTGATATAGAACCACATTAATGTTTGAATCTGTGCAAAAGCACATTTGAATAAAAGTCAAAAGTTAAAAAGATGCTGTTGTAATTGACGCTGGAGGCTATTTATGTGTGGAGCCAAAAAGACATGAAAGTGTGCACTAGAACTTTGAAAAAAGTTGGTGTGAATTCACAATTTACCTCCTTCAAATGAAAGCAGCCAGGTTTGCAGATGAATATATATGACATTTGCTTTGCCACTTCAACATCTGCGTCATAATGTCGTTAAAAGTAGGATGCTAGACCTCCATAGGATTCCCTCAAATTTATTCACACTATAATGAGAGGAGGTTTGGGTGACTGCTGTGTGTTTCGGGATTGAGCGTGTAATTGGATAGACTCCTCTGGGAAGGGAGTTTGTTTGGATATTGGCTTATCTGCATCAGTCATAGCCACAGTCGCCCCTCGACATCGACACAGACGTATCTGGTGCTCTTCTCTCCTCCTGCATTCCTCCAATAAAGCCATTCCCTCCATCTGCTGACGCTAGTTCTGTCTGTCTGAAATCCACATGAATGTGAGCAGTGCAGGCATTTGAACAGAAGTCATACGTGACAGACAGAGAGAGACAAAGTGAGGGAGTGGGAGGTTTTGGTGAGGTGGGTTGGGGGAGGCTGGGGGCCGTTTGATCTGCAAGGTAGACTGTGTCCACAAAACAAGGTGACTAATGTTGAATAGACTGTGTCCACAAAACAAGGTGACTAATGTTGAATAGACTGTGTCCACAAAACAAGGTGACTAATGTTGAATATAAGCCCTGAGGAGAGTTCTGTTCTTTTGCTAGGGTTGAAAAAAAGAAGAGGTTGCACCTTTTCACATTAAGAGCCTGCCCCAAATTCAAGGATAATCATTCAGATGTCAGTTTGATTATGTCAAACTGATTCAGCCAGAGGATGTTTCTGAGGCAGGCTTTTACCATTACATTATTGAACATTATTGAAGTTTTTTTGAAGGGTAGTTAAGAGATGATTCTTCGGAAGCAGTTGTCATTTCGGTTGATGTCTGGAAGTTTTAGCACAAACCCTTCAGAGTAATGTTTCAGTGGCAGATCCATCCATTACAGATTATGTTATTGAGTCTTGTTGATGCCTGTCTAGTACTATGATAATTATAGTATAGAATTTCTTTATTTGCAATGATTGGATGCAGGGAGAATAGAGAATAATAATGGTTTGTGAGACTTTTTGAAAAAAAGGGCTTATGAAAACATCCTACCTCAAAATAACAAACAAAATCAAATAAAAAAGCAACTGAACTGGATAACAGAAATTACAGTGTGAACAAAACTTAACAAGAAAGAAAACAGTAGAATAATTAAACGCATAAAAGAAAAGTAAGCTTTTCATCATTACACCATTCATTTTGAGACATTAATATAATCATAATCAAGTGAAACCCACACAGAGAACATTGGCAGCCTCTGCATTGCATTTTACATTGTGTGCCACAGACTTTGTGGGAAAGATTGCTTTATGGCAGAAAACAGGAACCATTTTACTTTGCAAGTAAAACACAACTTTAATCAAGTACCACTATTATAACTGGATAGTTTCAACTTCATGGTTAGCTAACCTCATCAGAATGCACATTCGCTGTTATTTAACAAGGATTGTTATCAGCTCTTATCCTTCTTCTTCTTCTTCTTCAAAAATAAACGCATGGGGAGCGATGCCCTGGAGGACAAGCAGCAACATCCTCTTTGCAACAGGAAGCAATAGAATTTATGGGAAATGTCAAAATGATACATGTAACACCTTTAAAATAGTAGTGACAGGAGTGTATGTTTGTGTGTGTGTGTGTTTGTGTGTGTGTGTGAGAGAGGGAGAAAGAGAGAGAGAGTATATTTGTATATGTATATTGTGCTACTAAGGGAAACCATGCAGACTGGTTCATCAAACAAGTCCTGGGCCTTGAAATTGTTGAAAGCTGTAAATTAATTTGCAATGTGAATGGAACTATTGTGCTGCAAGATCCTCTGTATCTAATGGAAAACACACAGTGAGCGGTCTGGTGTCCGCAGGTTATTGGAGTCATAATTTTCAGTATTACCTTTTGAATCAAATTGAAAGAATATTTTGCAGGGCAAGTGAAGGGACTCTGGTTGGTTCTGGCTGATGTAGATGTTAAAGAATAAAAATACATCCATTATATATATATATGTTATAAAGAATAATGTTCAATGCTCCATGTTCAGTCTGGCCACTGAAAGTATCAAACCTAACAAATATAACAACTTACAATATATTGCTTATAAAACTGTATCCTTGTCACAAACTATATTATATCACTTGTTTGGCTACACTTTATTTGCTAGGAAACCAAATTAGTTGGCTAACCTTACCTCACAAATGTGGAGTAAACAGTGCACTCAAACTAAATAGCAAATTGGCTGTGAATGCTCAGTACGGAAACAAGCTGACAAAGCAGAGATATTATGCTTAACTTACTTCAGCTACAATTGGCTAAAATAATCCCAGGAAGAGAATGGCTGTTGTCAGACATCTATGTAGAGTGGGAGTCAGTAGATTTATAACACTGAGTTTGAAAAGGCTCAGCTGAATGGTTCTGAAGCCTTTTCTTTTTGGATGCATTGCTGAACCATCTGACACAGGCCACATTTCAACTTAGTAACTGAATGTCCCTCTTGTTGTATAGCTATTGCATCTTTACACATTCTTGTTGCATCACACTTACACGAGAGTGTATTTTCTTCAGAGTTGTTTGGGCAGATCATTTTTCTGAAGGAAGACTTTCTTTTACTTTGAAATTCAAAATGACAGATGGCTTTTGGTGACACCGGCTGCATCAGTCTTTCATGCTAGTTGAAGCAAGAAAACATTTTCAGAGCGACAGAAGTCATGGTTTTGTCTCTCTGTGCTGGATGTAGGACTACTTGACCAAAGAAGGGCAAAAAAGACAGGTGAGCACAACAAGCAGTGTTTGTGTAGCTTACGTGGAAATCTAAAGCATTCATACTGGGTTCCCATGTGAGGAGAACTCCACCCCCAAACAAGGACAATGGCTGATTTGTATTCATGCCATTGGATTTATGCATTTGTCCCCATTTATCTGCTGATTCTTGCAATACAAGATATTAGGGGGAATCCACCCTGAATGGAAAATCTCTTCATGCTGATACCATCCTCTTTCATCTTATGTGAACTCACTGGAGACTTAAGCGACATAAATCAGTTAGACTTGTGGTAGAGTGTATACCACAGGCTGTAAAGATTTAGTGCTGAAAAGCGCTAGCCAAAATTGGTCCCCTATTTTCATTGTTTGTTTCTCTGTGACAAATATGAAATCAGTCATTAGGCAATTATTTTACCTCAAACAAACTGCAGCAGACTTCACTCTCACTCACTTTTCGTAAGTAGAGTTGGCTGTACTACTGTTAATACTGATTTTTATTATAATGGACTGCTGACATTGGTGGATTTGTTGCAGTGCTTGCCACCTGTGTTGACACACTTCTGCAATTTGTGATGCCAAGTGGGAGAGATAGGAGTACACAAACAATCCCACATACACCGATCAGCCATAACATTAAACCCACTGACAGGTGAAGTGAATAACATCGATTATCTCGTTACAATAGCAGGGGTGGGATATATTGGGAAGCAAGTGAACAGTCAGTTCTTGAAGTTGATGTGTTGGAAACAGGAAAAATGGGCAAGCATAAGGATCGGAGCGACTTTGACAAGGGTCAAATTGTGATGGCTAGACGACTGGATCAGAGCATCTCCAAAACGGCAGGTCTTGTGGGGTGTTCCTGGTATGCAGTGGTTAGTACCTACCAAAAGTGGTCCAAGGAAGGACAACTGGTGAACCGGCGACAGGGTCATGGACACCCAAAGCTCACTGATGCGCGTGGGGAGTGAAGGCTAGCCCGTCTGGTCCGATCCCACAGAAGAGCTACTGTAGCACAAATTGCTGAAAAAGTTGATGCTGGCTATGATAGAAAGGTGTCAGAACACACAGTGCATCGCAGCTTGCTGCGTATGGGGCTGCGTAGCCGCAGACCGGTCAGAGTGCCCATGCTGACCCCTGTCCACCGCCGAAAGCGCCTACAATGGGCACGTGAGTGTCAGTACTGGACCATGAGCAATGGAAGAAAATGGCCTGGTCTGATGAATCACGTTTTCTTGTACATCATGTGGACGGCCGGGTGCGTGTG
>OOFE01017929.1:0-12784 GCA_900323365.1 Monocentris japonica | reverse complement strand
TTCCTTTGCCCTTCTTTCCACATTTGGCAAGTACTGTTTGTTTATGAGTCCTTGATGGCAGCATCCCCAACAGGCCTGCTGGTGGTGTCCTCCAGTGAGGCGGTCCCTGTGGAGCAGTTCCTCAAGCTTTCTCAGGAGCAGCACAGGATTCAGCACAGCGGAGAATACACAAACCCCAAGTGGTTTATCCCCAACACGCTCAAATACTATGTCTTACTGCATGACATGAGCGAGGACGAAGAACAGAGGTACTTGCAACAGATGATATATATGCATTTATATTTTGCTGCATATGTGGATAGACATGTCAATTTGAACTTTTGAATTTTACACAAATACAATCACACTGTGTAGCATGGTGATATACTAGCAGTTGTTTGGATAGTTTAGATGAGCAACAGTGCTAGTATCAATTATGGCACGTTAAGTGTAGAGCAGGGATGAGCAACCATGTGTCATTGAGGTCCAAGAGCCTGCAGGTTTTCATTCCAACCAGACACGACAGCAGGCCATTTCACTGATTGGATGATTAAATTGAGCTCAGATGCATCCTGTTTCTTTTGATCATGCTTGAGATGTCTGTAGAACGTGATTGTAGTGGCCTGTGGCAAATTCAATTGATTGGACTTGATTTAGAAAGGCATACACCTATGTCTATATAGTGTCCCACAGTTCACATTGCATGTCAGAGCAAAAAGCAAGCCATGAAATCCAAGGAACTCTCTGTAGACCTCCGAGATAGAATTGTGTCAACGCATAGATCTGGAGTACGGTATAAAAAAAATTGCTGAAGCATTGAAAGTTCCCAGGACCACAGTGGGCTCCATCATTGTGAAATGGAAGATGTTTGGAACCACCAATACTCTTTCTAGAGCTGGCCATCTAGCCAAACTCAGTAACTGGGCAAGAAGAGACTTGGGTGACCAAGAACCCAATGGCCACTCTAACAGAGATTTAGAGTTCCCGTGCAGCGATGGGAGAACCTGCCAGAAGGACAACCATCTCTGCAGCACTCTGTCAATCGTGTCTTTATGGTAGAGTGGCTAGATGGAAGCCACTCCAGCGTGAAAGGCATATGACAGCCTGTCTGGAGTTTGTCTAACGGCACTTAAAGGACTCTGAGAGTATGAGGACAGAGATTCTCTGGTCTAATGAGACCAGATGTCAAAATCCTTGACATAAGCAGAAATTTCATGATAAAGTTGAACTTCTTTGAAGCTGTAAAAATGTAGCCATGCTAACTTCAACAGTTGGGAGGAGGCTGAGATGGAGCTATGGAGGCTATCATGCTGTGTGTTTGGTGGTCCTACCACTTTCTATGGAGTTTCAACTGACATGGGGCAGAGTAGATAACTGAATTTTCATTTTGGGATGAACTATTCCTTTAATGTGAAGTGTAATTGCATCTAAACCTGTTTAGTACCCTGCTTAAAATATAGTTTTTTGACTACCTTATATTTTGATCAATGTCCCTCCCTCCCTCCTTCTAGGGCAGATGCCGTTTATGAGGATATGAAACAGAGGTATGGTGCTCAGGGCTGCTATCTGTTGAAAGTGAACTCTCGTACCGTCTCAGCTGGGGCAGATGAACAGATCCCAGACCCCTGGAGTCAGTACCTGCACAGAAACAATATACACAACCAGGTGAGCAGCACAGTACTTCCTCTACATTCATATGTTGGTGATGGACCCCAAATCCTAGAGAGATTAAAGCTGCACTAGGACATTTTTGCACATTGGCAACCCCAAAAGGCAGCGAGATGTAATTATTTGAATTTTGAGGACTTATCCAGGAATCTTTCCTGCCAGTGACCATACCCAACACCAGAATGTAATTTGGGAAAATAGGGTGAATCTGCAGCATCTCAAATAGCAGAGGGATGAGACGTTCTTCTCTGTTGCAGCCCCACTTTGTGATTTAAGATGATACAACAGCTGGATTTTAACAGAAAAATCTTGTCTTGGTGCAGCTTTAACTGGACATTTTAATTTAACTCAAATTTCTCACAGAATGTGAAATAAGTTAAGGGTAAGCGTTTCCGACTGGTATGCCTGATATCTCTGAACACGTCCAAATAGGAACCCCATGGGAATCCCATACTGACACACGGGGGATAATTGCATGGCGCAGTAAACTCATTAGCATTGAAACCAGTCTCAAACTTCATGATTGAAACTTTCTGAACCCCTTGTGCAATCATAGAAAATGTGAGTTTTTGCCATGCAATCCTTATTTAATCAAAATAACCCTTTTCTTAATTGGGAAATATAATGTAGAGGTTTTATTTTAATGTCATGTTTTTTCACAAGAAATTTTGTAGGAAAATGAAAATAGTTAAAAGGGAGTTTGTGCAGGTGCAAAACTAAGTAATCATCTTGCATTACTTAAGTGAAGTAGGTACATGTAAGTAGAATCAGGTGGGTAAATCATTGGATATGCAGTTAACCAATCAGATCAGATCATTGGGGAAGGGTTTGTGGTGCACTCCAATAAATACAGGTGTGAAACCTGGTCAGTTTGGTGATACCCATGCAGGTGAATGAAAAACACTGCTGTCATGTTAGGAAACCACAGAGACCCTTAGGAACTCAGTAGTGAGAGCCCATCAGTCTGGGACAGATCCTACCATGCACATCTAACTCATTATGTTCCTGTTAGAGCTTCACAATTGGAATCTATAGTTTTACCACATTATACCCACTCATTTCTAATTTTGTAGTATTCATCTGAAGTAAGTAAATTCATTGTGTCCTTTTGGAGGTCCTCTTACATTAATTTTCTGCAGGGATAAAATAAAGCAAAACAGTTGTGAGGAACTGAAATGGTGTGGAACACACATAAGATGCGTGGAATCAATGCCTTGTTACCCTAGCTATTAACAATAACACTAACAATAGCCCTCCAGTGCAGTCAAGGCAGACAAAGTTGGCACAGCCGAGCAGGGTTTTCCCAAACAACAAGTAAAGTGATCTGAAGATACTTTTATGTTGTTGGTGATGTGCAAATAAAATGCATGTTTTATAACAGCTGTTTTATAAGAAAAAAGGCTTGCCTTGCTTAACTCATCTTTTGTGGCAATAGGTAATTCTAGTAAGTTATCCTAGATTTTTAAAATGACAGCATATATTGGCTCTGACCTGTGGTTCATGCCATGCAATAAACCTTGTAGAAAAGCAGGACACTATTTCACAGCAGATCTGTAAGTGTCTCCTGAACAGCAGTGAGAAAGCTCTCTGTCCAGGGCAAGCTGTGCTCACCAACATTAGATCTTTTGCCTCTCTTTCCTTTAGTATCCTTTGGTAGAAAGGATAAACCGTCCGGCTTTGTAAACATGAGCGTGCTGTGTGCAGTTTACTGTCGACACATTACAGGATTTCTGGGTATTGGAAGTTTTTCAAACAGTTACCTCTTGCTGCCATTTGCAAAGTTAGTTAGTGCAGCTTCACTGTGTACCATCATAAATGTGCCACATCTGCTGACAATGTGACCATTATTCCAGGAAATGTATGATGATCCGGCAGTGAACAATGCTACTGTTGAGAATAACTTCAGTGCAGCTGAAGTGGACTGGCATGACTCAGCAGAGAAAGGTCAGTGCATTCAACAGGTCTTCACTGGACTCATTTTTGTCTCCTCTTGTCAACAGGACCAACAGTGATGTTCTGCTTTTACTTGCTGAACTTTAAGACTACATTCACATTGTAGGCCTTCATGCTCAATTCGGAATTGCTGCTGCTGTCTTATGTTTTGTATGACTGCTCATATCTATTCTAAGATGTAACCAAGATACCAATATGGACTGACGACAAAACAAAAAAAGTCACATGCGTTTTTGTTTTTGAATACTTATCGGATAGGCTATTTGCCTTGTAGTTTTGACTGATTTGAGGCATCTCCTCAACTGCCACTACCATTAATCAAGTTGGCTATTTGGCTTTCTCTCAATTGTTGTGTCTTGTTGTTCTCCATATGAACACTGGCTCAACCAAGCTACCATGGGTGCCAAAAGTTTGACAACTCTCTCAGCTGAAGATTTACATATTGTCATGGCAATGCTGACAAATTGCAATTTGTGTAGGTCACATGCCTCAGGATACAATTTTGTACCATATATGCATGTGGTGTAGATCAGAATGGAACAAGTCAATTCCAGTGCCTGGAATTGTCAAGAGAGGGAGACAGAGAGAAGGGTATGTCAGAGGGAGTTATTTTGAATCCACACACTAGATACACTACGGCCTACTGGTCTCAATGAAGATTTGTTATTTATTATGTCTGTAGTACAGGTTTTTGCTCTTGAATATGTCTGTAATCTTTGAAGACATTCACCTGATTCCCCTGATTCATAGACTTGTGTTCAATGTAAAGATTCCTTGTTTCTCCACACATTAGTAAACAGGCTCAGTCCTGTCTGATTTAACAGACAGGCACTTGCCTTGCTGGCGTTGGCTTAAAATCGCCCACCATTACTATTGAGCAGACATAGTTTGGCCAAGTGGGGCCTCCGTATTTCTGGAAGCTGCAGTTTTCAGGTGGATGAAACACACCCTCTGATAGCCATATTAGAACGCCACAGCTCCTGTCAACACGAGCTGTGAACACCTGATTGCATTTTTAATGTATAACTTGATCGCCTCAATAGAATTCAATAGACATTGTTAATTTCTGTGCTGTTTCTGACAGGGAACTCAGCTCTTCATTGCTGATACATCTGATTTTGTGTTGAGATAATATCAGCTTGTTAGCTAGCTAACCATAGTATCTTTGCAGCTAATCATCACTGTCTTGTTGTAAACACACTTGATTAATGTACTAGCTAATGAATCTAGTAACAGTTAGTGTTAATGGCTAATAGTTGCATGTTAACATTGGCATTGGTTGCTTTGCTAAATTAGGTTGCTGGCTAGTTAGCTAGCTAATAAAGTCCAAAAGCTGACTCTTCTTAAGCTACAACTCAGTTTTAGTAGAGTAGAATAGGGCTAAAGACAAGACAATCCACAGTACCATAAATTTGGAAGCAAATTTACCTATCAGACTATTCACATTCATGTCAAATTTACTGTGTGTATATATAAGCTACCAAGTGGGAAAATCCGTTAACATCAGCTTCCTGGTGGTAATTACAAGTAGGACATGTCAGAATTGAACCCATTCGTTTCCACTAGCAGTGATACAAAATTCTAACAAGCTTCCAGTGAAGTGTAGTGTACACTTCCAGTGTAGTATATTTTTGGCTAGATACCTTGACTTGTAATTGAGATTTTGAACCAATACCCATACTTTAAATTAAATATAATTTCTGGGTACTTTTTACACCCCTGGTGATGTCACAATTTGCTTTTGTGATGGCACAATTGGTCTTTGTGATGGCACAATTGGCTTTTGTGGTGTTACAATTGGCTTTAGTGATGTCACAATTGGCTTTAGTGATGTCACAATTGGCTTTTATGATGTCACAATTGGCTTTAGTGATGTCACAATTGGCTTTTATGATGTCACAATTGGGGTTTGTGATGTCACAATTGGCTTTTGTGACTTTCACTCAAGTGTATTTTTAGCTAGGTACTTTGACTTGTAATTGAGTCAGTTTTTGAACCAGTACCCATACTTTAACTGAAGTATAATTTCTGGGTACTTTTTACACCCCTGCTCACTTGACATCACAAATTGTGAAGTGTGTCAACACAGGTAGCAAACATGGCAGTGAATCCACTGATGTTTGCAGTGATAGTGTCCCTAGAGATGACTGGGCTGTTCTGGCCACACCTCCAGGCATGCGCTCTTTAAAAGTTGAATGTTAATGTATGACGAAGTGCCTTCGGCCCAGCCCAAAACTCAATATTCTCAGGCAAAAACTTAGGTGTCTTGTTGCATTTGTGAGGTGTCTTTTTTATTGCTGAATTGCAGTGCTGGGCATCAAGTCTCACAAAACCAGGATAAAGAGAATGGAGATTATAGGTCATGCTGTTGTGACTGAACTCAGATATGACATTGTTCCCAATCAGATGGAGGGTCCAACAACCTGGACAGCCATCCTCTCCAGCTGGACACACCCAGCGTCCGGGGGAGTCTGGACACCCTCAGCACCATGGCTTCTGATCCCAAAAACGGCAGCGGGGGTCCGGTGGGTGGGGTGGCAAGCCACGGGGCCTGCTTGACCCTCAACGACCACGACCGCATCCGACAGTTCATACAGGAGTTCACCTTCAGAGGCCTGCTGCCACACATAGAGAAGAACATCAGACAGCTCAATGATCAGGTACACAAACACACATGTGCATTTGTCTGAGTATCTACTGACAAGTAGTGTTTGTGGAAATACAGAATTTTGTCACACATGTAATGTTATTTAAATTTTTTTTCTTACATTTTTATTTATCTTTGATTCTCTATTTAAGTTTGGTTTTGTGTGTTTGTGTCTTTGACCTCAGGAAGATGATGCCAGTGCTGTTAGAGCTAATGGGGATTTTAATAAACACGCACGCAATCAGTAATGTCAATTGCCTTAAAGATACCTGCTCAACAAGCAAGCATAAAGAGTAAAATTTCAATCTAACAATTTGTTTAACATATTGTCCTTAAGGCTGCACAACACTGCTGCCTAACCACGTGGAGTCATAAAAATCAAATCATAGTTTTGTGCAAGCAGATAAATTCTAGCAATGTTGTTGCAATTCCTACTGGTCCCCAATAGAGGTTGATAGAAGTTATAGATTACTTAATGCGCCTTTTAACAGTTGAAAATTTTCTAATCAACCTGTTCACCTGTTTTCCTAGTTCATTTTATGGACACCAGCTTTTTGCATAGACTAACAGAACAATGTCCTAGTTTGGGCATTAAATCCAAGTTAATATATTTTTCCATGGCTAAGAAGACCAGAAAAGGCACATAAGTTTGCCATTATTCTTCATTTAAATTTTGGGTTTTGGTCAAAGATGATTGATTCAGGACTCATTAAGGCTACGAGCCTGAGATGAATGTTGTAGGCAAATCAATGCCATGGATGGATAAATCCAAAATCTTGAATGATTTGCTCTTTCAAAGTTGGGTTGAGGCTACAGTCTTACCGGTACTTCGCCAACAACTTTCTTTGCTACAGCTAATGTCTGCTTAGTGAACTGATTGCTAATCTTGGCTACGTGAGAGGGAAATGGGGTTAACATCAGTAAGCTAATGTTAGCTAGCTAGTTATTGCTAGTGGTGATAAGATTTACATTGCCTGGGTAGTGTGGTGGGCATTGCCAGGTAACATAGCTATCCATACCTTAGAGCAAATGTTAACATTCATTATTCTGTGGAGCTGACAATATAAGATGTGGATGGGATGCCCAGTGAGTTTGTTGGAGGGCAACAGTTGCTAGGCTAGCATTGGGCAATCTACCTTCTGGGGAGGGGTTACTTCCCTTCTTTCTTACCCCCCCTTAGCTGGTCTCCAGGAAAGGTCTGAGTCGATCTCTGTTCTCCGCTACCAAGAAGTGGTTTGGTGGAGGGAAAGTTCCAGAGAAGAGCATCAGTGAACTCAAGAGCACATCTGGCCTCCTGTAAGCACAACACCACAGCCTAACCAAACTTGCATATCATCCATAACAACCAAATCTAACAAAACTAAATCTAACAAATAGAGACCCCAGTTTGATTCTTTTCCCCAGTTATTTAGAGAACTGGGTAGTCCTGCTTCTTAAAATAGAGTATCAGCATTTGAGAATTTCCAGTTAAAATGCCTGACCCGATCAAGATTTAACATGTTGGAAAGAGAGAATCTTTCATGTCAAACTGAGCAAATCATAAGCATTAGTGTCTCCTTACGCCAAACACAAAGTAATGTGGAACATGCTTTGCCCTCATCTATTACAATTTGTATCGGAACTGCAATATTCAACAGAAAAATAAAAACTTTTTTTTGGGTCAATATTGTGAAGCCCTAAAACAGCAAGTACAAGAAAGTTTTGATTTAGATAATCACATTTTGAAAATATTTGTGTATATGTTTGATTGTGATTGACAACTTAGAGTGCTAGGGGAGTGTACTGCTAATTGGGAAACTCAAGTTTTGCACTTCTCCACTTGAGCACATGTCATTTTATTGGTCAGATGAAGAATAAAGTTTGACCTTTCACTCCTGTGATGTCAGCTATCCCCCAGAAGCCCCGGAGCTGCAGATCAGGAAGATGGCGGACCTTTGTTTTCTGGTTCAGCACTACGAGCTGGCCTACAGCTGCTACCACACTGCCAAGAAAGATTTCCTATCTGACCAGGCTATGCTCTATGCTGCAGGGGCACTGGTGAGAGCACACACACCTACACACTGTTTGTGCAGTCATGATTGAAAGATTGTGAACCCTACAGGGGATGTTCTTTATTTAGTATATTATAGAGGAACAAAACTGGTTTATTTAACAAAACCTTGAGTATCCCTGTGTGTAAAAATGAACTCTTTCAACTTTAGGCACATTCTTTTAGCAGTCTGGACGAGTGTAGCGTGTTGCTTCGTTATGAAATATGAGACCATTTGATAAATTATGAAAATGTATCATTTTTTTTTGTTATTTTTATTAATCAATAGCTGATTAATTAACACTCGCGGGGCACCACCAGTTTACACTGGAATAGTCTCTTTATAATAATATCAGTCTAATAATCAGAAGAGGTGATCCCTCGATTTCAGGGATTCTCTTACCATCATATCCAGGATATATATCAATAACACACAATAGTCAGTTCTTTATAAATACAGAGATTTATTAACTGATTAAACACAGAAAGAATAATGATAGATGAATATATGTACAACAAAGTTAAATGAAATTAGGGCAGGTAATATTGGCACACACGCAACCTGAGCTGTAATGAGTCTAACCGCAGTGATATGGCGGTGGCAATGGAAGGCTTGGCAGACCGCTGACAGTTTACATTTGACTCTGGGACAGAATAGAAAGGACAGATGATAGAAGTGACAGAGGATGTTCTAACCTCAATTTCACAAGTTCAACACTAAATTTGCATCAACAAGAAAGTTGGTTACCGTCTGGTTCGTGGTACAGCGTTGGTGTCTTCGTCGCTGCGGCAACCGTCGCTGTGGCAACCGTTGCACAGTCGCAGTGGACTTGTAAACACAAGCGCATGTTTGTTTGGCCAAGGCGATGCCAGGAGGCTGCTACTTGTGGTGGAAGTCACGCTGTCAGGGATCAGGGCTGGTCCTGATCACGGCGGCGCTGTGGCAGCTTTCAGTCAGAGTCGTTGCACAAGGTCACGTCAGTTGCTGTTGAGATGGGCTGATGCTTCGGCCCAAGTCGTTCAGAGTACAGGGCAGAGTAGCAGCTGGCTTCTTGGTTTCTGGATCAGCTGGAGTGAACTCAATTGGCCCTCTCGGCAAGATTCACTCTGGAGCTGGTCTGGTAGTTGAGCTGAGAGAAGAGCTTTGAGCCAGGTCCAAACTTAGTTACATGACGGGCTGCAGGACGGGTGAGTTGAGTTTCTTGAAGTTCATTGATGTTTTTCCGCCTGAGTTTTTTGGACTTGCCAGTCCGCCCGTCGGGGTTCCTTAGGTTTCTAGTGTTTTGGCCCGCACACAACCCCAAAGGATGAGAACTGAGAGAGTTTATATCATATGTGAGGAAATGAGGTGTTTCCCTCATGTGTGCATTGAATAACAGTGCATTAAATAACAGAGAGAGTACAGGAGATTTTACAGGAGATAGATTAAGTACATCATCTACCACAGAATGTGAAGTTTAAACATTAGAACATACATTCCAGAGTTTCTTTGTTCCCTTGCTTTCGATTGCTCTTGGAATGCAAAGGGTCTGTAAATTTCCCTGGCCCTTGGGTCCATCTCCTAATGGCACCGAAGCAGGCTGGTCGAACCTGCAAAGTGTAACTTTAGACGGTAGAGGGAGGAGGCCTTAGGTACCTGGGTGACCCAGTGGGGGTCTCCTCATAGCATAAATGTCCTGGAAAGGAATGTGATAGCCTTTGGATGTTGATATGTATTCTGTATAGTCCGGAGGAGGGGGGAGGTCGATGTCTCCTGTATACACTACACGAGTAAACGTCTTCTACCAAACGTTTTTTGGTAGATTTGCTTGAATGCTTAGGCTCGCCGTCACTTTCAGCCTAGCTTTAGCTCTCAGACTGATTGCCTGACATAAAGTTCAAGAATTCTCTGGTATCCCTCATAAGTCATAATACAGACTTCCAGAAATATTCAGGTTTGTCCAGGGGGTCTCTGGTTAACTTAAGATGGGCAGCTTTGTTATTTTTAGACAGTAGAGGGCTACTTTTGCATGAATGCCTGCATAGGTAACAATAAACTGACCAGGGCCCCATTTCATGTATGTGGCTTAAACAATCCAGGATAATTTGAGGTGTGCCGGATCCAATTATCTCGTCAGTCAAGCTTGGGCTTACTCCATTTCACGAACGTTGTTTACTATTTGAGGAGTCAATCCAGCATTAAGTTATCTTGGATAGCTGCGCGCGTTCGCTCTGCTATAAAGGCGAGATGAATCGTGTGTCAAATACAGGATCACCACCATGCAGGTAACAAGGAATATATATAAAGGAGGTGGAGGCCAGGGATTCGTTCAGGCAGTTGCAGCAGCCAATCGGCAGGGACTTGAGAAGCCGGTAAGGAACCAATCAGGGAGGAGAAGGGAGGGTGTAGAACCGGGATTGGTAGATTGTTGAACTAGTGGTGTGGGACCTGAGGGAAATGGCAAAGAGAGAGAAGAGAAAACCAAAACACAAGTGCATGCATAGGCATTGCACGTAACAGCCATTTACCTGAAATGGGGCACAGGTTTCTCACCTTTGTTTATGGGAGTTCCACACAAAGACCCCCCCCCCGACCTTGGATTGGTTAACTTCATACACAATTATTTACCTACCTGATGCTACTTACCTACTTGATTTAACTAATGCAAAAGGAGGTTCACTTATTTTTGCACCTACACTAATTCCCTTAAAATATTAATTTTGCTATATGCTATATGCACAATGTTCTCTAAAATATTATATGGAATTGGTAAATGTAGATCCTTTATTTCAGTTAAGAAAAGGCTGTGTATGTTTGCATGGTTGTGGTAGTTTTGCATCTTGAATAGTGTTCAAGATTGAAAAATTGCCTCAAAAAAAAAGTGCAAAAGTTCAAATATTTTCTAGCACTTCTTAAAAGGGTCTTTAAATGAATTCTATAAAACAGTGAGAGCTGACAGCATTGACTTCACTGGGTCATCACATTAAGGGTAGAATAATAGTAACTGTGGCCAGGAATTTGTCCACGCTGCCATGCTATTACCGTTTCCCTTTATGCACAAGTACACATGATTGTATGCCCTCATGAGAAGTGAATACCTATTTAAATCCCTCTTTCTCCTTCCTTTGATCCTTTCCCCCTTCCTTTCTTGATCCCTCCATCCCTGTCTGTTCTCTCATCCCTGTTTCTTCTATCCCTCCCTTACCTCCATCTCTTGCCATTTGCCTGTAGGAAATGGCTGCAGTGTCGGCCTTTCTGCAGGCTGGAGCTCCAAGACCATACCCAGCACACTACATGGACACAGCAATACAGACCTACAGAGATGTCTGCAAGTATGCCTTAGTTGTATTTATATGTAGACATGTTTCTCTCAGGCAGTCTGCAGTGTGAGTTAGTCATGTCAGAAAAACCTACATTTTGCCTTTTTTGTACATTTAAAAACATTAACAACAGCATCAAAATTGGTGAAACAAACAACAACACACACATTCAAAGCAATAAGATTAAGGGCCAGTGGCACTTAACTCATGGTCAACCTTTATTATGGACAGGCAAAGCCCTCTCAATGGCCTGGTAAAGACTTATATACCATCAATTAGGTCTTACATGGATGATATGGATGATAGTGGCCAAGTAAGTCTAGGAGTATTTCTATTGTTAAAGGGAAGGTAGTAGACAAGAAGCTTGTCATAGATGATGAAGTGGTGCCAACAGTGATAGAGAAACCGGTGAAAAACTTAGGAAGATGGTATGACGCAAACCTCAGTGATAAGGGTCAATTTCAGGAGTTGAGGCAGGAAATGATGCGAGGCATGTCAGGTATAGACAAGTCAGGGCTCCCAGGAAAGTTAAAATTGTAGTGTCTACAGTTTGGATTGTTGCCTCGGCTGATGTGGCCGCTGACAGTGTATGAGGTTCCCCTGTCGAAGGTAGAAAAACTAGAAAGGATGATCAACTCATTTATTAGAAAATGGCTAGGAGCCCCACGCTGTCTAAGCAGCGTGGCCTTGTACAGGAAAGGCATATTAGAGCTGCCGATATCTAGCTTGACAGAGTGTGCTAAGGTTAGACTGGAAATGACTCTGACCCAGTCAAAGGATGTGGTGGTTAGAAGCGTAGCGCCCACAGTTAAAACAGGGAGGAAGGGGAACCCAAAAGAGGCAGTGCAGCAAGCACAGGCAGCACTCAGACATAGGGACATCGTAGGCCAGGTGCAGCATGGGCGTGGGGGCTTAGGGCTGTGTGCAGGGAAACCTGTGTGGAGTAAGGCAACAGTAGTAGAAAAAAGAAAACTGGTGGTTGAGGAAGTACATCGTCAGGAGGAGGTAGTAAGATGTACTAAGGCAGCGTCGCAGGCAAAACAAGGACAGTGGGTGAATTGGGAGAGTGTAGCGAAGAGAAGTTTGAAGTGGAGAGAGTTGTGGAGCATGGAGGCAAGCAGAATTAGATTTATTATAGGGGCTACTTATGATGTGCTGCCATCTCCCTAAAATCTTAATCAGTGGATGGGTGAGGATGCTGCCTGCCC
>OOFE01017921.1:9784-21778 GCA_900323365.1 Monocentris japonica | reverse complement strand
AGGGGGGGGGGTTGATTCTAAGTTTTAATTTACCACAAAGAAGCCTCACAAACTGCCTTTCTAGGGAAAGAGTCTGGATGTAGAATCAGGTCAGCATACTAGCAGATACTAGTCAGCATGATTCACCCCTCACCTCTCAGCCACGAAAGCTTTGGCTGCTGGGGTCTCTTATTCTGGCGCAAAACAATGCCATGGTATCTCCCACTACTGCTGCACAGAGGAAGTGGTTGAGGTGAGATTATTAGAAATAAAAAAAAACTACCATGTGATTCTTTTTTGTCACAAATGATGCATTCTAACTGGAAGGGCAGATGGAAAAAAAAGACTTGGTATGTCTTCTCCCCTTGTATAAAGAAAAGATGTCAGATGTGTTCTGTTTTTACCACCTATAGTGTTGATCACTGCCTTCGTCATAACTACCATCATCACTGAGTGCCTCTCAGTCTCAATGTGGTGGTTAACACTCTCCTGTGGATCTTCCTCTGCAACAATATATGCATCTATCATTTCCTTCCACCCTCACCATCGGTTTCCCCTCTCAGTTGAAAAAAATGACATGATCACGTTGGCAAATTTCACAGTTACAGCAGTTTTACTTGGGGCCGGCTCAGGGTCAGCCTTCCCATTATGTTGTCCATCATGAACACCACCGTGATGCTCTTTTAGGATAAAAGGCTTCCATTTATTCAAGCATCATTATCCATGCTTCAGTGGGGTTAGACCTATTTTCACTACATAAGAGTTGCACTGCCTCAATTATGTTTCTCATATTTTGACAGAATTGGGAAAACGGTTTAACGAAATATCCCATACGTCATACCATATCACCCTTTCAAGACAACTTGCATCATTCAGGGTTTTTCTTTTTCACCCCCTTCATTGTGTAAAGCAGATGTGATCACTCTAAGCACACAGCAGCACGACTCCTCCTCACTTTCACGCCCTGCAATGGTAGGTTTTGAACCCTGTAATTAGACACTTCCTGCTGTCCTCCTGGCAATGGATATTTCTCAGCAGGTGTTTACTCCTTGCCAGGTTTGATACATGACCAGCATTCAGCAGCTTGTCCTGAAGCGTTCCCATGCAGAGTGAACACAAGTCAAAGCTCGGAAATATCACAGTGTAGCCTCTTCAGTTGGAATATGACCCTCCTTTAATTGACCATTCATATCTCACGTCCCTTAGGAAAAAGAGCTATAGTAATCCTACAATAACTTTTAGAACTATCAACTATAAATAAGGATACCATAAGAAATAATATAAAGTACAATAAACATCACTATAAACTCAGTATTGAGTAACATAGACGCACTATAAGTCCTAGGAATATTATAGTGATTATTTGTTGAGGTTTGCAGGCAACCTAATGTTCAACATACATAAATAATACATAATATGCATTATTTGGGGTGGAGACCAGGGCAGGCTGTCTAATATGACTTTGATTTATGTTTTATTAAATTATGACCCTATCAATTGCATTACCGAGCTTTCGTTTTTTTCTGTGAACCTAAACGTACAGATTAAAACTCATTGGGGTTGGATAGAGGTTATGAGAGGTATTTTGATTGTGTGTGCTCTGTGGAGGTCGCATCAGGATCCAGTCCATCTAGTTGTCTTCACGACACTGAAGTTAGCTTCCGATTCGGCAGGTAAGGGGAAACTTAAGGGAAACTTAACTTACATCGCTGAGCGATGATCCTCCGTTTTTTGCACCTCTTACTGTTGTGAAAGCGTGTTAGACATTTTAGGTAAAGCCTCAATGCTGTCTGAAACAGACTTTCAAATTTGTGAAAACTTAATTCTATGAAAATGCACAAAGGGGAGATTTCACTGCTTTTTTCACATCTAGACCACATTGGACCAGGTCCAAATCAAAATCCACTATACCTAGACTTGTCAAATCTGGACTAGATTATCCCAGAGAAGCTAAAGATTCTTTAAAACACAGTTTCAGATTTGTGAAGCATTTATTCTATTTGTGAAAATGCAAAAAATAGCAATGTTCCTGATGTACAGTATTGCCACAACATGGCCTTTGTTGTTTGGCATTCAGTGTAGAAGTCCACTTCTCTCCATTTCATTTCGGATTGCCATGAAGATCTCATCTTTCTCACTTCAAAACAAAAGTAGAAAAGTTATTTTTACCTTTTGAAAAACAATCAAAAAATCTTCATAGATTGATCAATTGGTTAATTTAGTCTTCAAATTCTTCTTTCAAAAAAAAATTACTGCTGTTCTCTCACTTTTCCTCTAACTGGCCACGGTCAACCTCTGTCACTGCTTCTGCCAATGTTAGTTTCCTCACTTTTTAGTTTCCTCACACTTTTAGTTTCCGCCTGTGTTAGAAGTACCATAATTCAGCCAATAGTGTGCTTGGTCTTCATTTGATCTATATATGAAGACATTTTTATGAAAAGCTTTCTGTCAATACTTTGTCACAATTATCAGCATTTGATTGAGAAATCATTTAGCCTATTCATCTCGTTTATCTGTCCTAACATCTGCCATCATTTCAGACCCTGCTCTTCTTCTCCTGCCCACCAGTTGTCCTCATTGTGTTCCTACCTTTGCCAGTCACCTGACCTCGCACCTGCCTGCAGACATGATCCTCATTACTCCATTATCCAAAGAGTTTATACTGTAGACCTGCACAGTAGCCTAGTCATAGAAAAAAGCAGTGAAATCTCCCCTTTTTGCATTTTCACAAAGAGAATAAAGGTTTCACAAATCTGAAACTGGGTTTTAAAGAGTCTCTGGCTTCTCTGGGATAATCAAGTCCAGATTTGACAAGTCTAAGTACAGTATAATGGTTTTTGATCTGGACCTGGTCCAATGTGGTCTAGATGTGAAAAAAGCAGTGAAATCTCCCCTTTTTGCATTTTCACAAATAGAATAAAGGTTTCACAAATTTGAAAGTGGGTTTCAGAAAGCGTTAAGGCTTTACCTAAAATGCCTAACACGCTTTCAGAACAGTAAGAGGTGCAATGTAAGTTAAGTTTCCCTTAACTTTCACCTTACCTGCCGAATCGGAAGCTGCGAATCGGAAGCTAACTTCAGCGTCGTGTTGTCTTCTCTGCTCTTACAGAAAGAGACGCTTTCCTTTACCATCTCACTGCAGAGACGAGGGCATAGAGTGAGGCATTTGTTTTCACTCTTCTGACTTGTAGTTAATGGCTTGTTGTGTTGCATTGCTGTGTCTTGGAGACCACGAAAGGAAAAAACGTAGCTGCAAACGCGAAAAGTTTTTTTTTCGGTCGTGCTTTTACGCATACAGTAGTGTTCACTGGTGGTAGGTGGTCAACAGAAAGGCGAGGAGAGGGAAGACACAAGTGAGCAGATGCTTAGAGGGAGTCAGAAGACTGTTACTCGTTTGTTTATTTGAAAGTCAATGGATCGTCCTGCTCTTATTCTTTTCACCCAGGTTACTGAGGATGACCGCTTCGAAGACTTGACCTGTTGCGGCTTTTCTGTAGGCTATTACAAGTAGGATTTGGATGGATAAAACGATGCAAAATGGACCGCGCAGATCGATTTTTAAGTGCTTTATATTTCGTTTAACACAGCGGAGTGTTAAATGATACAAAATTGAATTTATTTTTGGATCGGTGTCCTGCTTACGCAGAGCGCACTTGAGGGAGGAAAAACGACGTGTTGCTTTGTCTGAGCTCCTCACCGGACGGAAGACACGCTGGACAGAAAAACGTGAAGGTTTTTTTTTAACTTGGTTTTGAAGTGTAAGAACACCGGGCAGGATGCTTTGGTGAATAAATCTGACGATGGACTAAAGTCAAGATCTTCTCTCCTCCGCCACTGTCAAACTGAGCACCGCACCGCGCCCTGCTTTCTAGGGGATAACCTCCTTTCCCTCCCTGTGTCTGTCTCCCTCTCTCTTCTCTCCCGTTTTTGGTTTGCTTTTGGCAGAATGGCCCGGTTTGGAGATGACGTCCCGGGCTTGTTGAGCTCTGGGGATGGGGGTTCCGAGCGCAACCGGAACCGGGATGGGGCGGCCGTGTCCACAGGTGGCATCTCCCCAGCCTTCAAGCAGACCAAAGCGCAGCGTGCCCGCACCATGGCCCTGTACAACCCCATCCCGGTCAGACAGAACTGCTTCACCGTGAACAGGTCCCTCTTCATCTTCGGGGAGGACAACGTGGTCAGAAAGTACGCCAAGAAAATCATAGAATGGCCATATCCTTTCTGCTGTAGGGTGGAAATTAAGAGGGTATGATACACGTATATAGGCTACATACTACACCCCCAGACGTAGAAGCAGTCATATAGCAGTAAATTAAAAGGTCGGGAAGGGATGAGCTCCAGTTGGTGATCACCATAACCCCCAATAGAAACAAGAATCAGTTGTTAATTTATGTTTTTCTCCCTTTACAAGACCATATTCTCATATAACTTACATCACTTTCATATAACTTACTATGATGAACGTTATGAATTTTCTTAATTACGATTTATATCAGCCTAAAAAGGTGGGTAAACTCTAATTTGCCAGTTAAAAGGTGGGTAAATTGAGTTTAGGTGGTTTACCTTCAACTAGCTACATCCCTGCTAACAAGTGTCCAGAATTTCACAGTACACAGTAAAGATCTCGAACAGACAAATGCTCTTTTCCAGTGTTGACTGGTTGGTGTTAACCCTATGGAGGAATATTTCGGACTAAATTAAATAAATAAATACATCTATAAATAATGAAATGCATTCTGTAATGTGACAATAAATAAAAAATAATAAAATGAAATCTGAACATAAATAATTAAATGTGGCACAAAATTTATGGATGTATTTATTTATCTAATTATTTTTTCATTTATTTATTTCAATGGCACTACCTGCAATAAGGCTTGAAATTAAAACTGTTACTTTCACCCATCAAAACACAGGGGGCTTAGTGATTGGTTGAGCATTTCTGAGAGATCTGCCTCTAGTGGCTGCAGTCTAGAACAATTGAGTGATGAGCGATAGGATTCCCAAGGTAAGCAAAGCCCAGTATCATCCAGCTGGCGACCGGGAGAAGCCCCTGGCGTGCCAAAGCCCCTGGCATGCCGGAAGTAGGTATTGACGAGAGTGAAGAAAATGCTGGCCCATGCCCTGGCCAGACTAACCAGAAAATAAGACTTTCGATTTGGGTGTTTAGCCTTCAAAATAAAAGCGCAACATTTTAAACGTGTAGAAATACTGTTTTAAACCAATTAATTTGTATTAAATCGTCAAAACTAATACATGAGAGCTCAGATTAATATTTGATGTCATAATAATGACAAATGCCATAATATGTGCCATTTGTAACTATAATGGCATGACATTATAGTTGACAAAGACATGAGTGAAAGTGACAGTTTTAATTTCAAGTCTTAGTTCATGTCGCACGTAGCGTCAAATGAAATAAATAAATGCAAATAATTATAATTAAATAATTAGATAAATACATCCATAACTTTTGTGCCACGTTTAATTATTTATGCTCACATTTCATTTCATTATTTTTTATTTATTGTCACATTACACAATATATTTAATTATTTATAGTGGTATTTATTTATTTATTTAATTTAGTCCAGAATATTCCTCCATATTCTCCTCATGTCCTCAGTTTCCCTGTGCATAGGCCAGTTCAGCACCATGGAGAGCACACAGTAGAGAGAAGGGAAATTCAAAACCCTGCATCTCCCCTCATTACAACCACACACACACACACACACACACAGACACACACACACATACACACGCAGCTCCACAGGGTTCATTAAGTGTTATCATGATTCCCCTTATTAAAACACCACACAGGAACACACACATACACACACTCACACGTGCATATGCACACACACACACAAACACAGGTACATAGGGCTCATTGAGTGTCATCACTGTTTTGTTTTGATTTGTTTTCAATTCAGACTCATTCACAACTTCTTCTTTGTATCCCATTTGAATTGTTTCTTAAAACAGAATTATGCTGTTTTAATCCCTTTTTAATCTGTTAAAATCACAAGAATCATAGCTCAAACACGAATCAATCATAAATGTTGAGTATCATCATAGCAGTTTTGCCCACTGTTTTGGTGTTGTTCATGAATGAGCCACATCTTGCTTTAATCTTTGGTCTGAGTTCAAATCCAAAAGAGTCTCAGATTTCAATATGAATTTAAATATGGTCTTGGTTGTGGTGGAGTCAACTGAGTTGGTTTCACGAAGGCATAGATTGCGAGTTTACAAAATAGCAGTGAACAAATGTAATTAGTAATAGAAAAAGTAATAGAATAGAATAGAATAGAATAGAATAGAATTATTTGAACGATGATGGTTGGCTCTTCCTAACTTCACCACATAGGGATACAAGCATGACCTATTGGACAAGGTACATGATATTCCATACACTATACTAGAAGACACTCTGTTACAGTCAGACAGCAGATGCGGATGATACTGATGAAAGAAATGTTATATATAATAATATAATAATAATATTGATAATAAAATAATATGACGATGATAGTGGCACAGAGATGGACGGATATCTGTAAGGGAGGAGGTGTCAGTGGAAAGTGGATTTGATGGATATACAGGCTCTTCTCTGGTGGTAAATCTTTTCTGTCAACATTAGGCTATGCTATGTAATCCTGCAACAGGCACCATGATCGCTGTCTCTCCCAGTGAGCTATGTAGATATTTGAATGGTAGATTCAAATTCAGCCAATCTTCAGGACCTAACATTGTCAGTCATGGAAGATTTAAAACATAGTCACTGTCTGCCCAAAAACTGTTGAATGAGTTTGAGAGTGGCATTGTCCAAGTATGTATTATAACACGTTTATTAACTTTTCAATTGTGCTGTTGCATTCATGATTACCCGGCTACCTGCCAAAACCCAATGACTCTGCTTGTCTCTTACTGAAAGGGGAAAACCCTGGTTGCCTCAGCCTGTTGTTGAGGAGGACAACTACACGCAAAATGTCCATTGGTGGGGTCTTTGTGTTGCTGTAGTGCAGCTCACCAGGTGTCCCGGCCAGGTGTGGCCTCTTTACTGCTATTGTTCTGCTCCATTCAACAGCTTCCTGACTGACTGACTGGCCTGCCAATTTTAATAACCCAGCAAATAGAATGGGCTTGGCTCTATTGTACATCAGTGGCTATTGTTGTTTCCTTTGGCTTTACTTGTTCATTCAAGTTATTAAAAATAGAAAGTGGGTGAATTTCAATCAACAGCTGGAAAAAAGGTCCAAGTGTGTTAGCATAACAAATATGTGCAGCCCTCTAGGGGTTGGGTCGTTTACAATAATGTTACTATGACTGAACCTACAGGCGCACCTTGACCTTAGAAATGGTTTACATCAGAATTCCAATTTTTGGATATTGTTTCTTTATGAACTATAATGCCAAAGTATATGACTTTAAATGGCTTTAAATGAAAATATAATTTATTTAGCAGCATCCCTGAACTGAAGTCTGTCTGTGTGTGTTGTAGTGACCAGAAGGAAAGTGGTCTGACTAATTGACCTTCAGGTTAATGTGTTGTTATGGAGGGAGTGTTCCATTACATCAAATGAGCTCAACTGTATCTGATTAACAGACATTAACAGGCATTATATGTAATGATGTCTGATCGCTGTGTCATATAGTATTATATCAAGTCATTAGTCACTGAGTGATCTCATTTCATATTGTTTCCTATTATGGTTTTGAAGAGAGTGACGTTGAGCAGGTGGTTGTGCTCTGGTCAATATCCTCTGGCTTGCTAAACTGCATGTGAATCATGTTTGAAGTGTGAAGACTAAAGCACAGCATCTACATGAGCACTCACATCCATGTACATATAGACATACGTTCATACACATGTTGTACACATGCACACATTGGCATACAAATACACACACACACACACATAGAGTAATACTCACAGTCCCACTGCTGCATTTATGCTCATATAGACATAAGAACACCAACACAGTCATGCAGACAGGCCAGCATTTCTCCTTTTTCTCATACACCCCCCGTCCATTGAAATACACATGCTCACACACACACACACACACACACTCATACAATCCCTGCATGACATCTCCTAAAGGTCAGCCTTGTGTTCTGAGCACAACGTGCCGCTGTCTCCCTGCCATAAGTGTCTCTTTCTTTCTGAGTGCTCAATTAACAATAGCTGATCAATGTAGGAATTATCCAGAGGCTTCCATTGCTGGGTGTAACATAAGAGCCACAGTGGTGTGTGTGCATTTGCGAGTGCATGTTGATGTTTGTGTAAGTGTGTGCTCTCGCTCATATGCTTGTGTGCAAGCTGTGGGCATGAGGGGTGATTGTGTGCGTGCATGTATGTGTGAGTCTGCCTGGCAGCCTACCTGTGGTGGTAGTCGATGGAAGGCTGGTCGGGGGCTGGCAGGGAAGAGGCAGGGCTAATGAAGCACACAGCCCAAGTTGAGTGCAGCAGGCCTGGAGAGGGCTGGCAGCTGCTCCTCCTGTCTGATCTCTACTGGGAGGCCCCCGCAGCAGGAAGCTTCCCATTGAGAAGGTACATCTCTAAATAATTAATTGTTGCATTTAATATTGTTTGTTTTATCGCTGCACACGGAAATAATCATGTGTGAGTAAGACATGCTCCCTGAAAGTTGACATTACCCAATCACTACAGACATTAGACAGGGATGTGATTTTTTTCTTCTTCTTTTTTTTTTGGACACCCAACTCAATCATTTCTAATTGGAGAAGACTATTTTCATGTTTTTTTCTGCTGTCTTGGGTACTTCCTTAATGACTTTTAAGGTGATTCTAGCCAAATCCTAGACTCTCTTGTGTTATGCTCAGTTTTCTATACACTCTGCTAGGCATACATCATTCTTCCGTCCAATAATCTGCTGACAGAAAGTTCACATTCCCATTCCACAAAACATCAGACATGAGGTATGTGCCACCATGTCGCTGGAAGCAGAATGGCTGTATATTATATATATTTATATTACCCTTATATTTCCTGACCGGGAGGTGAGTGTGAGAACAGCAATCATTTCAGGCTATGCCTCTAAGCTGACACTGTTTAGTTGGAGGGCTGCTGTGTGTAAACAGGACTGACTGATCTATGGTCACATTTATCCTCAGGATTGACTGTCTGGCTCAGGCTGTCTGCTCAAATGAAGAGGTGGAGGGTCTGTAAGGTAGATTCAGGCGCAAGAACCAGCCATGCTCTGGACTATGTCGTATTTGATGCAAGGTTGGTTGTAATCAGTCTTTGCTCTGGTTCTGGCTTGTATTGTTGAGTTAAAATTATGTTTACACATTTTATGACACATATTTTCACTTGCCTTTCAGCTGTAAAACTATGATCAACTTTGTTGCCCGTAGATACACACAGGAAAGAATAGGAATATTACTCAAGAATTCAGGATGTCATACAGGTGTAGGTTCATTGTCGATGAATAGCACATTGTCTTGAACGCACTGTCTTATGCTAACATTACATTACATTACATTACATTACAGGCATTTAGCAGACACTTTTATCCAAAGTGACTTACAATAAGTGCATTCAACATAGGTAGGCAAGAGAACTACTAGTCACCAGAAATTGTAAATGCATTTCCTTCCTAAACAAGCATCTAAGAGCAGAACCAATGCTGAGGTAAAAGTGCAATAAGTTAGCTACCTGCTTTTTATTTAAACAAATGAGACAAATAAGTGAGGCAAATAAATAAGAGCTAAGCATATAAGCAAGTGGTAAGAGGAAGGGTCAGGGTAGTGTTTCTTGAAGAGGTGGGTTTTCAGCCTGCAGTGAAAGATAGGCAGTGACTCTGCTGTCCTGACATCAGTGGGGAGTTCATTCCACCACTGTGGGGCCAGGACAGAGAAGAGCCGTGACCGTGTAGATCGGCCGCAGGGGTCTCTGAGTGTCGGGGCAACCAGTCGCCTCGAGGCAGCAGAGCTAAGTGGTCGGGCGGGGGTGTAAGGCTTGACCATAGCTGGGAGGTAGGAAGGAACTGTTCCTTTTACTGCCCTATAGGCAAACATACCTGTATCCTTCACAGTCACCTTTTCTATTTTGTCCATTTCATTCCTTATGCAGCTGTAAATCATAGTATATGTGTGTATCAATGTTTTCCTGCCCCGGGCTTAAAAATAGTTTATTTGCTTTATCTTCAGTTGACTGCTTTGTATCAATCCAACTGGAGATTACAACCCTGGCTCTCCTCTATGTTTGTATATATAATCCTGCTGTCTGTACTGTCTCTCTCTCTCACACACACACACACGCACACACACACACCACAGCCGATTCACAGATTTCCAATAAGCCTGGCTCAGATGCCTGTGATGCATTTTGATTTTCACTCGTGTAATAATATTCACAGGGGCTTGAATCCAATCTGAGCTTCAGTGTGTTCGCAGATGCACAGTGTATCACACTCCATCTCTGTGCCTATTTTTACACGTGTGTTTGAGGATCGAGGCAGAGCGCCATCATTACTGTGACTCACAGGTCCCTCACAAGATGCCTCATTCCTGGCTGGCTGGCAATCCATGACGTCACACAGCCAGCTGACCTAACAACACTGAGAAGGCTGCTTTGCTTTCAGACACTTTTTAGACACTTGGGCAACTTATGATCAGGGTTCCCACAAATCATGGAATTTACCAAGGAATTTTTGAGAGGTGTATTCCATACAGAGAAAGTCAGGGAATTTCAAATTCCCTGGGGAAGTCAGGAAGTGGAATATCAGGGAAATTTACAATTGGGTCACTTTACAAGAACATACCAGAATGTATTTTACAGCTTGTTTCACACATTCTTTGCATTAGATGGTGGTTTTCAGCTGTTTTTGTACATTGTATGACTCCTTCTCCACAGCAAGCCCGACTGTAGTGGAAACAAGACTCTTTACCCCTATAGAACTTTTGTGAGCTGAAAAACAACATTAACAAAGTAAAAGACATAGGGAAAGTGGACGCCTCATAACACTGACAATTTCTCCAACTTGCTGTTACACCCAAAGACATAATTGCTAGAACTTAAATTAAGTCTTTTTTTGACCCTGCAACACCCTTAGCATTTGGTATCAAGTCCGTGTCTAGTTATGGCTAAAAACATGATAATGGCAGAAATCACAGATCCAGGTCGTCACTAAAATATAATCAATTGTTCTTTGGTCCAAGGCCTATCTCTCCGCCCAATTTCATTTAAATCCATAAATACGTTTTTGTGATATCCTGCTGACAGACAGACAGACAGACAGACAAACTAACAGGGTTGAAAACATGACCTCTTTAGCGGAGGTAATCAGGAAAGAATCTTTAGGTCATGGTGTGCCGACTTAGTTATGGAACGTTATGGATTTCACATCACAGTGTGAGACTTGTGTTGAGCAGCCATAATACAAAATAACCATCAAAGCATTTTAGACAACGTTCGCTAATTTTCCCTATCAGTCCTTGGAGCAGGTTAGTACAGGATGGTTATGTAGACTTGCTTCAGGGCACTTAGGAAGTTACCATTGTTGCTGGGGATTGAAACCAAAGACACATTTACTTCTTGGCAGCCTCTTTTGGCCAATCTGCCAACCTGACAGCTTGTTTTATTCTGGGCCACTGTTCCTTCGTTTATGCTTTTTTAGGCGCTGACAGCAGATTCACACCTGGGGTCTCATTTAAAAGTTCGTCATGCAGAGATTTATGTTTTCTCGAAAATATTGAGAACACTTTCTGTCACTACTCAATGTATTAATGTAATAATGTAATAGACATCATTTTTACTTGTTTTGATCATATTCTCAGAAATGACTACACAATTAAATCTAGGATAAAGTCAAAGAACAGTTTTATAAATGATTTCTTTGGTAATTCCTTCAGTTGCTAACGTCACAAGATTGACACACCTGTTAATGTTCCTAGCCCAGGGCCCTCACGTAGTGCTCTAAATTAGCCTTTGATACATCATCTAGCAGTAATCTAGGTGTGTGTGTGTGTGTGTGTGTGTCTGGGTCT
>OOFE01017915.1:10127-24266 GCA_900323365.1 Monocentris japonica | reverse complement strand
ATAGTCAACATGATGAGAGGAGAGGAGAGGAGAGGAGAGGAGAGGAGAGGAGCGGCTAAGGCAGTGCGTGTAGTATTTGATGGATATTTGATTTTTTTCTCGACTGAACCACTCAAGTGACAAATGGGACAAGGGAGACAGAGAAGGTGGATAGAAATGATGTCAAAATTGAAAATGCAGTCATATAGAGGAGAGAAAATGTGATAAAACTAAGTTGTGTGATGATGAGCAAATTAAAACAGTAATGAAAAAGAAAAACAGAAGACATTAATAAACACTAATCTCAAGTAGTTCACCACACAGTCGCATGTGAGGGTGCATGTGTGTGTTTTTTCCACTAATGCTGGCAACACAGATCATTGTGTGCATGCATGCATGTATGTGTATGTTCATGTGTAAGAGTGCTTTTGTATGTGTGTGTGTGTGTGTGTGTGTGTGTGTGTGTGTGCGTTGTACGCATGCAGACAAACCCCGAATACACCCTGCATCCACCTGAGAGGTCCAGATTAGCCACAGGCCGAGCCCTTATTATTTTCAGCTGGAATCAGCAGCATGATAGTACACAGAGCCGGCAACAGGACCTCGCCATCCACTCAACACTGCAGGACTGGGATTTGTCAAGCCTCTTAGCCTGGGACTGCTGTGTCAAGAGTCTCCTTTTGCCTTTCTGGTTAATGTGAACGAGATAGTGAGTGTGTGCATGTGTGTGTGACGGGGATGGGGTCTAAAAACCTAAATAAATCCTCCAAGGCCAGCACTCACAGGGTGCTTAACAGAGACAGACAGGCATCACCTATAATATTTCACAGCAATGCTTACCAGTACGGGTCCAGCCGAAAGTCATGGCTCCACATACTCACAGCTGACACAAGTGAAACATCTTTCCGCAGTAATGACAAAACAATTGAAAACTTTTTTTTTGGGTGCATGTGACACTTTGCACACAATCCCACAGGAATTGTGGGAGTTGTGTGAAAAATAGCAGCTACAGTGTGAAGATTCATAATTGAATTCATAGTTGATAGATTTTCACAATAATAGAACTTTTACTTCCTTTTATTAATTAAATACCGCGAGATAAAGAACACACATGACTTAGAAAATGATTTGTCCAACCAAGCTGGAACATCTTCGTGGGCGTCATCCCAACATACTTCAGTACATATGGAAAGACACCCACACTATGTCCAATTCAGCAGCATTCATTTAGCACTGCAAAGGAACAAGTGAAATCATTCAACTCTCACTGGATGTTCTGAAATATGTTGAGTGTCATTATTACATAAGGAGTCGTTCATCTGTGGACATGGACTCATGAATCAAACAGCATCTCTCTCCCTCTGTGTCTTTTCTCTCCATTGCTGTTGAAGACAGTATTTCCTGCTGTACTGCACGGGGACCAAATTTCCTAAAGGGGATTTGCTCAGCAGAGCCTTACACATATTACAAACATATACACACACTCACACACAACATACACACACATTACACTCACAGATCACATGCATTGTGCATGCACTTTTATTGCACAATTGCCCAGTGGCACTTACTTGCATGCAAAGAAATTCATGCGCAACACACAAAAACACACTCTATCGTTCTCCACGATACACACACTTACCCAGTGGATCACACGTGCCTGAACACACATACCCATGAAAATATCTTCATTAAGAAACATGCCACACTGTTCTTATCCACCCACTCACATGCAGAAACCTAACTCCATACCCCTACTCACCATCCCCCCACAATCAAACACATACACACACACATACACGCATTGTCATATGCCCTCAGAGCAGGTAGCAGTCATAACCAGACATTGCAGCACCATTGCAGCATTATACGAAAGAGAATTTAGTGTGCCACTCAGCTCCCAAAGGGGCTTTCACAGTGCGTACTCATACACACACACATATGTGCACATACATGTACACACACACACACACACACACACACACACATATGTGCACATATACAAAGACTGTAATGTTTTCTTTAAGTTTTAAAAAATATTGAGACGGCAAAGAAGGTGCAACCCTGAGAAAGTGGTAATTAATTGATTCCCATTTCACTTACTTGTATATGTGAGTGTGTGTGTGTGTGTGTGTATGCATATTACAAGTGTCAGACAGACCTGCAACTCACACAGCCTCCATACACCAGCTGGAGAGTTCTCACACAGATCCAACACACACATACACACACACACACACACACACCTCTGGATCATTCTCTAACCTGCTAGCAGACACACAGCAACTGTTTTGAACATGCTCTCCTTCTCAGTCTCTTGGCTTACAGTCATCAGCTGTCACTAGCCCACAGCAGTAACATCCCTACTCTATTTCTCCTCCAGAGGAAATGGGTGTGAAAGCCTTACCTCGGCTCCCCCGCCGATCCTTTACTAGCTGGGGTGAACATCTCGCAGTCAGTGGATGGTGCAGCATTAGCAGTAGACCAGCTGGGAGAGCAGGAGAGATTGAGAGAATCGGAGTGGGAGAGAGCGAGAGAGAGAGAGAGAGAGAGAGGGGGAGGGCATATAGGAGGAGGGTACAGAGATACAGCGCGGGGTAACAGAGAATTATGAGATGAGAGGGAGTGTGTGTTTGTGTGTGTGTGTGTAAGAATGCGGGAGGATGGTGTTGCCATGGAGAGGGCTACGCCTAAACTCCTTTAACGCCTTTTAGGACAGAGGGAAGGAAAAAGGGAAGAAGCCAGAAGAGTCAGACCGAAAGGTAGAAATGCACAGAGATATTAGCGAAGGGAGCAACAACACAGTCACAGAAGAAAGAAGACAGAAGGAAGGAAATGGATAGGGAGGCAGAGTATGAAGTAGAGGGAGGGTAGGGGGGCAGGGCAATGGAAAAAGGAAAGACCGTGACCCAGGGTGAAGATGAGCTCTTCACTCAACCATGAGAAGCGTTATCATCATTGTTACCATCAACAGCAGCACTCTAATAATCATCTGCATCACCTTGGCACTTGGCATCACCACAGGTCGCATTCATTCACTTTATTTATAGCACAAACAAACACAATATCACGCACAAAAAGCAAAAGCAAAGATTAAAAATGTACTTTAAAAAAATCTAATTCGATAGTATAGAACAAACAACACACAGAGTTTGACAATGATTAAAATCCCCTCCCACCTCACACAGCACTGTGCAAAGAGGATTTATAAAATGTCAGTGACAACAATGTTGGACACACACACTGCTGACACGGCGCGCACACACACACACACACCACACGCACCAGGGGATTGTAGGTGTCAGTTATTCAATAGAGCAGAGTCCTGGTAGAGTACAAAAGGTCATCAGATCAAACACACACACACACACACACACTATTTGATTGATGTGAGCATCATATGTATGTGCTGCGAACAGTCCAGAGGCCACAGTGTTCCATGGATGGCCCAAACAGAGGAACAAACATCAGCCACTCTAAACTATTTCTAATTGATCTGGTTTCTGCCTTTGGCCATAATAGCATGCATGGACACATAGCAGTCCTACCGAGAGAGAGGAAGAGAGAGAGAAAGGGAGAGAGAAAGGGAGAGAGAGAGAGAGAGAGCCCAGGTTTAATTAAATCTCTTCCTCCTAATGGATGGACACATGCAGATACAATGCAAGTAGGCCTAAAGGTGGACACATATTTATGAACACATACTCTCTTACTCTCTCTCTCCCTCTCTCCCTCTCTCTCTCGCTCACACACACACACACAGCAGAGAACCCTCCTTTCATTTGCTATACTTGTTTAAGGACCTGTCTTCTTTTCCTCTAATCTCCGGGCAGTTTAACGTTCACGGAGCCTTTATCAGTTCTAATTGGTCCTGCTGGTTGGGGTTGCCTTGGAAACCAGTTTAGAAAGTGTTGGTTGGAGGTCTGCCAAAGGTTCAGATGAGATTGGCTTTAACGAGCTACTGTAACCAACACTGTACCATAGAAGCTAATACAAACATGCTAATATAGACTATAGCATTTTGCTGATTTGGGTTTTTGGTCACTTCTGTTTCAGTTCAGGATCAAGATCAAGCAATCTTGAGGAAAATTAACCCCCAGCCCTAATGAACTGAATGAGTACTTCAACATTAACAGGCTAGGTCGGGTCATATTTGTATCTTGTTGAGCATAAGAGTGCAAAAGTTCACTTTGAGAACGATTAAAATGCAATTGGTCCAAACTCAACTATGCTGTGAAGAGGAGGAGGATTTTTGGCACATCATCTGCACCAGAGGAGTCTGGGTTGACGGCTGACTCGTGACAGTGGGTATCAATGTGCGTGCTTGTCTGCCATAGTAACAAGTCCCACACAGCCCTAAATCTGTCCCCGAGCTTCACATAACAAGCTGACTGTGAATCCCTGGCAGGGTGCACGTTGATGGCCCTTGCCTGGTGATGAGTTTAATTTGAGAAAGTTAACATTAAAGCCCCAGTCGACCATATGAAGTTTCATTCCCATGGATTCTTGCACTTAAAGATGGACATAATGCTTGTCACCACTGTCTTGACTCCACATAACTCAAAATCTATTTTAAACCTTTTACAGCTTCAACACATTAACATCCCATGTTTAGCTGTTGCCTATTGTTTCTTCTTACAGATTGGGCCCTATTTTATTTATCTTACCCTTGTAGTTTGTTACTTTTGAGAACAATATTTTTTTAAATGTTTTATTTGAGCCTAGATGCATATCATCTAAGATATTAGTGTTGTATAAATGCTTTCACCTACATCTTCAACTTAATCCTGAGATTTTAAAGCATCAAAGATGGATTGACGACAAGCACTAACACATGAGCGCCTCAAATTTTTTTACTTTTCTACTTTCACTTCCATTAACATTCTGCACTTCTTCCACCGCTGCCTGCATCACACTAATAATACAGAGAAAGACCATTAACTCAAGGTTTTCGCAAATAGAGCTCAACTTGAGTAAAATATCACGTAAGGGGTGTAATATCATATCCTGTGTCATTGAAAGAAAAATTGCATTCAGGTTGTAGGTAAGAGGTACAATAATATGTCTCTACGGGCTCCGAATCCGAGTTTATTCCCAGTCACGGATTTGTAGATGGCAGGGAGGTGTGTGATGGCATGTGTAACATGGCGGTTGTAACATGTCAAGGTCATGGAGACACACTAAAACATGAGTATGAGTAGACATATAGTGCGTGCACAGAGAGAGGGAGAGAGAGAGAAAGTAAATCTCTTTCTTGTTAGTGCGTAGACCACAGGCAGCTGACAGGCTGCTCATTGTGACTGTCAGAGTGAGTTGAGAAATGAGCCTCGCTAACCTCTGTACCACCCATCACCCACAACACCCCAGCCATCTGCAGAATGTAAATACAGAAACCAGTAAGCTAATAACACTTGCCAACCCCCCCACGTTCTCTGTCTTCAACTTTAGTTTCTGCCTAGAAATGACGTTACAATAAATCAACAAAATGGTTTCATCTCATATCCTTTGCAGGTTTGAGACTGAAGTGCAGATGGTTCTGACAGGGACAATCTGCCAGGCTGTACTTCACCGTCACACAGCCCTCGTGGCCCCTGAACCCTGAGAGAATAAAAAGGTGTTTAAAAAAAAGTTCTATTGAAGTAAAGAGACAATCATTTCATTTCGAAATTTGGACGAACTCACTGTAAGGGTTAGATTTGGTTGTAAATCATTGTTTTTACAGTCCCATAGCACAAAATGACCATAGTATATTTGGAGGGGTTTGATAGGGTTGTTGATCAACCGTCAAGTCATTTCAGCTACAAAGGCTAAAAAGCCACATTTTCAAGCCAAAAAAACAAATTGCATAGCAGTATAACATTGAAGTGCTATAGTAAAAGAATCAGACGTGATCTCTTGTGGATATTAAAGTTAACTGTATTATTCAACATCACCATTTAGCACAACAACCGCTTCATGACCTTTTTCCCCTTCCCTGTCTCACTCTGTAATACTTCCATTCCTGTGGTTCAACCAGCAGTCAACACACCTGTAGGGTGTTATCACTGCTTGCCATGTGCTTTTATGCTGTATCTGAAGCAGCAATGGGAGCCAGTCAGTGGCAAAAAAGTTAATACTGACTGTGGGCACAAAGCAGATAATGTAGGCACCCTTGAGTGTTATAGGCTTTGAACCATTTGTTTGACTGAAACATCGCTGCTGGTGTTTTCTGTTTGTAGTATGATTGCTGGTATATTGGTTTGTTAGCAGGTTGAAATGTGGCTTGTTAGTTTATTTGTTTGTAGCATGTTAGCTGACTTGCTAATAGCATGGTTGCTATGGCTGTTTTTTAGGAGTATGTTTGACATTGATCTGTTGTTATGTTTGAATATAGCTTTTCATCTCTGAATTGGGCTTCTGTATGAATGGCACAAAGGATTTAACATCAAATCCTGTGTATTTGTAAATTCAATGCTCCCTCTAGTGGATCATTCACCCACTTTAGAGTTTGAGGTAACCCTTGATTTTGACAAATGTTTATGCTGGACAAGCAATAACTCTTGGCATAATAACTCTTGGCTTAGTGCTCTGCTCATCTAAATTTCACAACACAGAAAAACATGCATGTATAGTGTTTTTCAGATTTGTTTTCAAAAGCTCAGAGGTAATGGCAACAGTAAATTGTGAGGTAGGCAAAACCTGCACATCATTCCCACCAAGGGGCAGAAAATCAGAATGACTGGATACATTTTCTCAACAGTCTGCTATAGCATCTCTATCCCATAGTCCTCCAACCCTATAGGGTGAGTGTATTGTGACCTTATTGTACTTTATTTTTTATATGGTATCACTATAGCATACCTATAATATTCCTATATTATGTTTGATGTGATATTTGTATAGTATACCTCTAAATGTATTATAGGATTACCAAAGTACTTATCCATAAGAGGAAAGAGACAAGGAAATCAGTCCGTGTCATTACATGCCAACATGAAGCACCATAACGACAGCGATGTTGGGGCTTAACAGGGCTTGACGGGGCTTTTTTTCACTTTGAACAGTGGATTTGACTTTTTGAAAGTTCCCAAACTTTTTCACGTCACTGACCATGGAACTCATTTCATGTCCCAAGGAATGCCACCTGAGAAGATCTTTGTAGGTAGTTATGAGAATTTGTCATTAATCTAGGTGGGACAGTGACACAAATAGTCATCTTTAAACATCTCTCATTTACCAGTGAATAAAATAATAGCGCAATTTAACTATTTCTCATTTTTCCAAGGACCCCCTGGAACCCCTAAAGGACCCTAGGAGGTGCTTGCACCCCAGGATGGGAACTACTGGTCTAAGTCAAGGAGCAGCAAAGCATGCAGGAGCGTCTAAACGACTATCAATTATTTCAAATACTGTATTTTTTATTTCATTTTCTATCTTGTAAGTGCTGCTGTGTTTTCTTGACTAAAATACTATAAAACATATTTCAAATTATTGGACCTTTGATGACAGCTTGGGTATGTAAGGAAAAGGGCCACATACAATTCTCTTATTTAATTGTACCCCCCTTTATTGGTGAACAGCACTTAATAACAGTTAATATAACAGTTTTTTAGTATTATTTTTAATTCATGAACAGATGTCAAACATCATGTAGGTCAACCCATGGCGCACAAATATTTGCAACCACAAACATTGCTATCCAACAATTTTTAAACATGTTAATAATCACTTTTCTGAAACAGGCCATTACAGCCAAAAATGTAAAAAAAAAAAAAAATTATTAGCCTACCTTTACCATTCAGTAAACACATTCTCACACAGTTTACATTTTAGAAATCTCACACGCTGCATGGAAAGATGTGTAAGCATATGTTTCGTGCCTATGCACCATTCAGTTTGGATTTCACAAATAAAAAGTGTTTCTCTTTAATTGTTCTGTTACATGACTCACCCTAGATGCATGTCCCTTCAGTGCAGTGCAAATAGGACATTTTTACAAAATAGTGCAAAGCTAGCTCTTACATATCAGACTATGTCCAAGGAGTTATGCAACAAATTACAGGATTCATTTGCCAGTTTGTAAACAGCGTGATGATAGTGAAGTAACTGTTGGGAGGAGGTGGCAAAGCCAGAATAGATGCACTTCTGTCTGCAAACCCCCGTTAGCAGACTGAAGGAGAAGCCAGGCACAAGCAACCTCTCAGAGCCCCAGGGCGTCTTTCTGCACCTTGCAACCCAACAACGCATTTCCAGCTTCCACACACTCAGTCACATTTGGGGCTGAAAAAAGACACAAGCATCACCAGAGGATATGTACTGTATCTGAAAGACAACTGTGAATCTTGGCAAACAACTGATTAACCAGAACATAACAACAGCAGATCAGCATTTATTATGATTACCTTTCTGGGCATGGAGCCAAGACACAGCCTTCATAGCCAGAAGCTCCCACTCCTCCTGGGCCTCCATCTTGAAGCCATGAAGCCAGATCAGAGCCAGAATGGTGGCCCACACCTCCTGGTTCACCTAATTCCCCAAATCCAAGAAAAACGGACAGAGACCAACAGGAACAGGAGGTGAAACAGAGCAAAGAGTACAAGGATGACAAAGCATGTCAAGGGAAACGCTGCAGGGTGGTTTTGAATCATCTTACTCCCTCACAATGTAATAACATCACTGACTATAAAATAAGAAAGCAAGGACTTGAAGATGATGTTCAGACTCAGGTATTGGGGCGTCACAAATGCATAGTGAACATTTTCACGGATTTGACCAATGGTTCAAATCCCACCGCAGTCATCACACCCCAGTGTCTGAGTCTGTACTTGTTACCTATGATATTATTGTTCAGTTCTTGTTTTATTGTCAGAAATGACCCACCGATGCAGGCTTTGGCTGTTCCACCTCCTTGCTGGTCTTTCCCAGTACAGTAGCCAGAGCTGGCTCTGGCACCCAGCAGCCAGGGGCCTTCTGGAGAGAGATCAACTGCAGCAAGGGGTCTCTGGGAGGCTGGCTGGACTCCGGCTCTGCTTCCAAACATTCATAATTGTCCCCTGAGGAAAACAAATCTAAGAAAGTATATACAATACTGTGCAAAAGTCGTAGGCACTCTAGATTGTTTTCATATAAATTTGGTCTTAGATGCTTATTTTTTTTCTTTTCTGCGTTAGATTTTTACATTACTGCTCTTTATAGTACATTTTTTGATAATAAGAAACTTTTCATTTCATTATTTTTGAAAGCATCAGATTACAGATTTTTTTTTACATGTGCCTAAAACTTTTGCACAGTACTGTATGTCTAATGTTATAGTGGTATTCAATTGTTGCATGAGTTATTTCTGCATATTTGCGTGGCTTACTGCACCCAGAATAAATATGATACATTGTTTTTCCAGGTCGATGTTGATGTGTACCACTTCATTTGTCCAAATCATGTCGCTGCTTACCTTATCTAATGTTCAAATTGAATTATAATCTTCAGCTAATCCTTTCACTAGATTCTTCCTGGATTCCTGGAACACCAGTTTGACTGGAAGAATGCCTTTTTTGATAACATAAATGATTTGTACAAACACACAAAAGAAGGGAGCTAAAGTCTAGGTAGGCACAACGTCATGATTGCGTCTTAAGCCACAGAAACTGACAAGATGAATGACTGGATCACCTATTGTCTTTTCTGCTGTGATTTCTGAAAAATTGGGCAGATCCTATGGAAAGAAATGTTCCTGACTGCAACAATGGATTCTATTTCCTTCAATGGTTGAAACAATATGGTGCCTCGTACACTAGGTGATAGCAATTTTGTGTATGATTGGTGTATGGGTGTAATACACTAATACATTTTCATAGACTCCTTGACTGGGTACATAATCTGAAGATGTTACTGCAGAGAGACAGGCGTCTCATAAGTAATTATGTTTGTTACACTTACCGAATGAGTCCATTTCAGCACCCCTAGGATCTGTGATGTAAGTAGATACATAAGACAAAGACATTCAAGGCAGTAAAATGTCATAAATGTATAACACAATGCACTGGTTACCTATTTTATTTACTGAAAAAATAAAGTGACACACACAAATACCTGATTTCACACAAATAGCTGATTTCATCATGGATTTCCCGAGAGATTTCTTCTTTCGGGACCTTGCTGAAAAGGTTGAAAGAGGAAGAACATGACACCAGCATTATTAATGATGAGCATCAGGATCAGTTTTATTGCCAAGTATGTCTTCACATACAAGGAATTTGACTTGGTGTTTTGGTGCATAACAATGAACATAGAATAAAAAACAAGAATAGGAGCAAGTACTGTAAAAAGCAAAGGTCAAGAATACAATATAAAATAGAAAAATTCACACTAAATACATGAAAAGATATAAGAAATAAGAAAAATATTAATAACAATAAAATAAAGGAATATGTGCCATATATACTGTATGTTCTGAAAATTTAAGAGCTGTACATTTTTGTGCAGAATGTGCAGAAATATTAAACAAGGATATGTGCAAAAGTTCACAATGTGCGGTTTAAAGAACATGTGCAATGTACAAAATACAGTCCGAAATATGTGCGTTAATGTAACGCAGTGAGACGGATGTGGAGGCTTTACGTTACGTTACGTGAATGAGCATAAGGGTAGCTGAGAGAATATTTATTGAGAAATAAACAAGTATTTCTCACTGTGATGGCGATTTCCATGCTTCACTATGTCTGTTTCGTTCTCACTGGGTGACATGAAATAACGATGTTCTCTTTTTTGCTCCCTCGTATCAAAAGTTTGCACATCAACGTAATGATTTCTCGCCTGCCTTTATATATAGTAATTTTCTAATTTGTCTGTAACCTAAATGGAAGAAGTTCATGAGTTCATACGTGTGGAATGATTTATAACACACATGCTGTTATATTGGCTCACTGTCTCGCCATGTCTCAGCCAAGACAACCCTCACATGGTTCACATGTAAAGTTATTAAAAATCAAATCAAATGTCAGTACTCATTTTTTACATTCCCAGTAAAAAGCGGTTTTAATTTCAAAAGGTCCTCCAGTGGGAATTGGACAGGCAATGTGAAAGAGAAGGCTTTAGCTATCTGTCTGCCTGCCTCCCAAACCACACCCAGCCTGGGTTTGAAGTTGGTCTATTCATTTGATGAGAGTGAGCATAAATGAATCAATGAAAAACATGAAAATATGTTCATTTCATCTTTTCTGTGAAAATGAAGACGAAGATGAATTAATAAAACACAGCTTTCAAACAGCCATGATCTGACTATTGGGGAACTGTTACCTCAAGAATTCTCTATTTCTGATGACCTCAATGAGGTTGTATGAGATACTGAAAGGAACCACAGTGAAGTTGGGCAGCTTCCTTCACGGGAAATGTTTTTTCGATTGTCTCGACTTTCTGGCACTTGTTGTTTTTATGTGGCTAACCCCACCATCTGGCACCAAGTGTGATAAACCAAGGCACACCAAGAATTTTTTGCAAATACTTTTTGATGCAGGTGTGGTACATAGCCAAACTGAAACCTCACAAATAAATATATAATTTCCCTTTTTTAACTGTGTTACTTTTAAAGCTACTTGCTACTCCAGTGTATAGAGACTCAGCGCCAAAGACACCAACATATGCTGAGAATGTACCTAACTTACAATTACGCCAATAGCTGACGCCTGCGCTGTCCTCTGACCTGGAAAAGTGCATGTGTGTGGGGTGATGTGTGTGTATCTAGTCAGAGGTATGTGTGTTAGTGCCAAATAAAGTTGATTCATCAACCAGTTCTTCTTTAGTTACACCCACCAAGCGACTGAGCTTTGGGAATTCTTTTGGTAAACTGTGCAGAATGAATGAGGTTATAGTTGCAAAACCTGTTTGGCTTGTTACTTACGAGGAAGCATGTTTGAGCATCCCATCATAACAGGTGCAGCATCAAAGCTACAGCTACGCAGTGCAGGGAAGTTTTGTCTTGCCATGCCCAAACACATCACTTGAAGAGGAAAAAGACATTACTAGCTAGCTCATTGCATTAACTCACTGAATAAGTAAAAAGTCAGATAGATATTGCAATGAATTAAAACAGTCAATGATCACACACACGTGCACACACAGTGTTAACGTTGCATGCATTTCTACATCAATCTGAAATAAATGGACTAAATGGCAAAATGAAAATCTGTGAGCATACATGTATACCCAAGTTGTCAATGTGTCCATGGGACATCGTACAAACGCTGGCCCATATCTCGTGTTGAACATTAAATGAAGCGGTCATGTTGATCCATTTAGTACGCAGGATATTTTTTAATGAAAGTATTGCTCATAATATTGGCCTCTTTTATGCGTTAAAACATATGAAGAAATGTGATAAGGACTTTGTAGATATGATGATTTTCATAACGTTAAATCAAACAGCAAACCACTGTGCTTCACTGTACCAGTTGAAAACCACTGATACCGCATTCATGGTCAGCTGGAGTGAATCAAAAACCAGTGGCTCATAGCCATCTACAATGCAGTTTCCCTCTCAGACATACAGGTGTCCACTTACTGGGTGTTGGGACATTTCTCCGCAACAGAGGCCCTTGTATAGCCTCCCCATTGGCTTTGTTGACAGCAATGAAGGCAGTGAAGGCACTGCTCACTCCTGATTGAACACTGAGTTCAACCACCTTCTCCTTCACTCCGTCTTTGTGCTGTCCCCTATTCTCTCCTTCCTCCATCTCCAGGGAGCGAATCAGGGTCCGAGCCCCCAACCTGTGGACTGTCAATCTGCAGAGTGGAGAGTAGAGAGGTGTAATATGCTCCAAAATATTAGATTTACTACCCCTTCCTGACATTTTATTTGACCCCAAACTACCCACATAAACTTATATGCTGACATACTGTAAAATCACTACCCAATGTAATACACTTCTGCTGTCTGACCAAAACCTGTTTTACCCCGTGTCCTCTGTGGGTTTGAGACTGAAGCGCAGTTGGTTCTGAGAGGGCTGATCTGCCAGGCTGTACTTCACTGTCACACAGCCCTCGGTGGCCCCTGAACTCTGAGACAACATACAGACAACAAGTGTTAGAAACCAGCCTGGACAATATAATGTCATACCTGGGGCTGGAACACTGCGCTTATCTTGAGAGGTTTTTGTTATTTGGATGATCATTATGATGGACCATAAAGACCTTTCCTGCTTGGTTTGATGTAATGAACTAGTTTTGAAGCTTCATAACTAGTTTGCAAGCAACCTGTCTTCCGTGTTGTTATTCCCATGTAAATCCACCATGTCATGGGTTTAGAGGACTGTATGGCAAAAAAACATTTTTGTTCATCTAGTTAACGATTATAAGAATCAGACTAGATAGGCATTTCTCTCTCAGATGGTGCTGCTCCTACCTCTCCAGTGAGCTGGGCATAAAGCAGTGACCTTTGACCCTGGAAAAGTGCTGTGATGGGTGGGGAAAGAGGAGTGACAGACACTCCCTTTGGCAGATCCCACGTGACCGAGATGTCCAACACAGCCGGCTGCATGGAAAATCGCAGCGACTGCATCACCTGGAGGGTAGTAACGTTTGAAAAAGCATTGAGTTTTTCACTCTTACTCGACCATCTGTAATCATTACTTGTCTTGTACCGTGTCTTACTTTAGGCTGCATTCTGTCAGCTCCTGTGATGAACTGGGCATGACCTCCTCCTTCCTTGGCCACCCCAGTGATGAGAGCAGAGCTGGCCCCCTCTCCAATCCCAAAAGAGAAACACCTAAAGGACGGTAGTTTTGTTTTCAATACACACAAACAGACACACTATGCATGAGGACGTGGGATGTATTCTAAGAGGTGAGTGAATGTCTCTATGTGTGTTTTTGTGGTCCTACCTGTGAGAGCCTGCATTCTTCTTCACCAGATTTACAACTTCTTTGGTGTTCCCCACCTCGCCGTCAGTAAAAATAAACAGCTAGGGAGGACAAATGAGACAGAGAGAGGTTACGCGTCACCATGAGTTACACAACACCACACTCTGAAACAGCATCACACTCTGAAACAGCATCACACTCTGAAACAGCATCACACTGTGAAACATGCAGGACTTGCCCGTCAACCACATAACACTCTGATACCCCTTTCACACCGGGGCAACAACCCAGGAATGACCTGTGTCAGGTGTTGGTGTGAATGGGTCAACATGGG
>OOFE01017910.1:0-14088 GCA_900323365.1 Monocentris japonica | reverse complement strand
CTTGGGTAGGGGGTTACTGAAGGGATAAGTTCAGTTACATAAGGACAGCGTACTTGCCAGGTACCACTTACTCAATCTTTGTAGAAAGAAGTTGGGATTCCATTTGTCCACGGGAACATTTAAGTAACCTATGTGATGGTGCAAACGACTACATCACTGTTTATTGATAGCCTTAAGTCTATGGAGCTAATTTATTGACAGGATTTAGCATTAGCTTCATTTTGTGAATTTGCAGCTTTGCTTTGTACAGGTGCTGTGGTCGCTCACTTCTGTGGCTGTGACTCCAGTTTGCATGCTCATGAAGGTATTTTGCATGCTTGTAACTTGTTTGCAGAAAGGCTGTCGTGGCCTTACATATTACAAATCACCTTTATAATGAAATGATGCATGAATATAAGCTAAACTATCAAGCTTGTGCAGATATTATTCACAAGTACAAACGCAGTCTACTGGAATTACAGATACAGAACTTTCTATTACAAGTGTGTGAAACCATATGTGACCTTAAATGCAAGTGCGAAATAGTTGCGTTTACAAAATTGTATTAGCACAAAACTGCTGTCATGAGTATGCAAACTAGAACTACAGCTACATATCTTTTCATTGCAAGTGCATGAAACCTGTGCAAAAGCACTGCACCTGAAATTTAAGGACAAAGCAATGCTTCAAATTGACAAAGTGAAGCTATTAGTAGAAATCCCGTCATTAAATTAGCTCCATATAAGACCAAGGTTAGCATCACGATACCATACCATTAAACAGGACACCAGTTTAACCCCTCATCCATTGAAATATTATGCATGATATTAGGCCTATTTGAAGCATTGTTCAGACCTGTATACATTTAAACAGTAAGGTTGTGTACATATGGTCAGAAAGGACACTGAGCCCGGATCACAAGCGCTCATAATCCACTATGGCTGCCAGTGACTGTGAGGAAAGCTTAATGATTCAGGCTTCCAGCAGGCTGAGACAGGAAGAAGGGAAAGCAGCAGCAACTCAGGCAGCCTGGTTGACTTATACCCCTTTCACACTGGGGCAACGACCCGGGAATGACCTGTGTCAGATGTGGCTCCCCTGCGGTATGAACAGGGGGGTACGGGTTATGCAATGGCGGGGAACCTCACTGGTTAAGCTCTAGGCGTATTAGTATAAGTAGTAACTGGCCCTTAATACAAACGCCTGCGAGCCGGTTTACAACAAGGACCAAATAGGAAAATAGAACGAATAACAACGGAGAATTGGAAAGATTCTCAAATCCGAGAGCTTCTGTCCATTCGTGGGGAAGAAGAAATAAAGCAATAAATTACCGGGACTGTACAAGTTTCAATATAATACGGCACTATCACACAGGCAAGACGGCAAAATCACACAGTTACTTGTTCGGCCCTGCGCAGTAGTGACGTATACCGATGTAAATATGCCGGGACAGTAGTTTGGTCTGAATGGGTCCAACACGGGAACGACCGTGTTGGACCCAGTGTAAACCCCAGGATGTGTGTGTGAAAGGGGTATTAGTTCCTCTCGGAAAGAGAACAGCCACATCAGTAGGCAGAGAGAGACGGGGCTCCAAGGTCAACAGCGGTTTGTTCTGCATCAATAAATATATCTTCATCTTTGGGATGAGAGATAGATTTGGCAAAATATATACAAAATTGTTTATGAAATGAAGTTATTTTTTGTCTTGCAGACGGCTGTGAAGCCTTGGCCCTTATGTTCACACACAGGCATGCACCTAACAACCAACAAGGGTTCAACAGATATCAGTTTTTCAAGGCCGATACTAATACCTCTGGATTGAACCAGTCGATCTTTTGTGCAGATATTAAGTATCTTTAAATTTTACCATTTTCATGCCAGAAAATTCCCCCAAAATTATGTTGTCCAAAAAACATTCTATGTTTCCCACAGAATTTCATTGTTGACCGGGTGGAAGAGCCTCATTTGGACCATGCAACATTAAAACTCTCCTTTGAAACCCAGGATAATCATAATAATCAGCAGAGGTGGATGACGCTGACTGGCCCAAATCAGATTTTCAATAAAAAGCCAATATCAGCCCTAAATTTTGTCAAACAGATATATTGGTCTAACCCTAACACACACATACACACACACACACACACACACACACACAGCTTACTCAGCTCGCTTTTACTTTTCTTTTTATGTTTGGCAGATGAGCGGAGGAAATATATTCCGTCTGTTCCTGTGAATGTGTTAATGGAGAAATGAGAGGAGTTCTGGATACAGGAATGTGAAGGAAAGGACTATTATGGACTACTCTGATATAACTCATCAGTCTCTCTTAATGATTCATGCATCTACAAAAAGATTGACAGCAACACGTACACCCTGCTCACCGATTTTATCTTGTAAACCTAACCCTGTAGAAAATAAGCTCTCTGATACTGTCTGTAATTGGATTTCTATCAACCTACTGAAGCTTGAAAATGCTATGAAGCCTTGAAACTCTCTGAATCACTACGGCGGCTCATTTCTTCATATTACACTCAAAGTGGCTTTTCCAGCACCTCACTGCTCCAAACACTTCCTTCATTCACCAACAGGAACACTATAGCAGGAGCACGGAGAGGTGTTGATCGCTCAAAGCTTTTCCAACAGGCTGAATGAGGCAGCTGAAGCCCTGCTGCAAAGAAAACCACTGCAGGCTTGCTTCCGATTCGTCTGGGGAAACGACTGTGCGACCAATCAGGTGTGGGAAGTTAGCACCACCCCCCCTTCCATGTGTGACTGTGTTACCAAACAGAGATGGGAACAGTTTGAAATGTAGTAGCGGGTGTGATCAGGAGGTCTGGAGGATGATATTGTGTTCATGTTCTTTGCTCTTTGCCATAATGCTGTGTGAATCAGAGAATGAAAACCAAAAAGCAGTAAGATGTTTCAATGACACAGTAACCTGTTTAAAGTGGGTGCAAGCCAGGCAGCAAGTTCCTCAAGTTCCTCACCCAGTATACCCAGAGTATTCTAACCCAGTTACAACGCTTGACCCAACACCGGGTTACCCGAGGAGTGAGAATAAACCCTTCATAACACTCATTCCTCACCTATTGGCAATCTGAGGAGAAGTGTTAGCTGATGATAAAGGTAGAAGTCAAGATTTTGATTCATCTTGCATCCAAGGAAAAAAATGGAGCTGTGCGCCAGAGATAAGGCATGCCACCACAACTGACCAGCAGCAGACACATGATAACCACACGGTAGAGGCCAATGAGCACACTGAAGACATTTGGGGTACATGTAAGACATCCTGATCGATTCACTGGCACCAAGCAGGTTCATAATAGTCTAATAACGTAACTACGGTTCCACCAATATGACCGATACCAATCTTATAACTGATATTGAATTCTGACGATAATCAATATCTTTAAATTTGACCAATTACATGCCAACAAAAGCCTCTGAAACGACATTTAGACTAATGAAAGTGTTTCAACTGCAGGGTAAACTCTGGGATGCATTATTCCCTTTAAATGACAAACAATAAAATGACTTAATAAAATGTACAACAAAAATAAACTTCCATCATGTCGTCGGTGGACAACAATAGTTAATAAAAGCCTGATATTGACCTGAGCAAACATACATACCCTGAACATAACACATTTCTACTATACATAATGTTGTCAAGCGTTATAAGAAGGGAGTGTAAAAGTAATCTTGATTCTTAGAGTAGAAGCCTGAGGAGGCCAGAGTAGTGGTGAGGAAAAGGAAAACTTACCGTATAGCGTTTTGGCACTGGACTTGGCTTTATTTTCTGGAGGCTCAGGAGACTGTGAGCCATGGCCACTGTTAGAGGGAGGGACAGTAACAGAGATATAGGGAGAGTAAGATGAAGGTGCCACCAAAGCAGCTCAACCTCACATCCTGGTCGTATCATTTGTAAGCATAATGTCCCTTTTCAGTGCTGTGCTGACGACACAGTTACTTCTAATAATGACCCTAATGGCTTTGAAACTGCCTCAGGGACATCGAGTGCTGGTTGTCCCAAGATTTTCTCCAGCTAAACAAAGGCAAACAGTTATACTTTGGCACACCCCACTCTAGAAATCTTACTCTAAATGGCCTAGGTAACATGTCATCTAATATAAAGCCAGCAGACAGAAACCTAGGAGTTATTTTTGACAGCAACCTGACTTTTGAGGAACAGGTAAAGAGAGTAGAGCAGTCCTGCTTCCCTCAACTGAGAAATATATCTGAAATCAAGACATTTTTATCTCTTGCCAATCTAGCGATGGCAATTCACGCTTTTATTTCATCTTGTTTAGACGAGCTTGTACATGTTGCAGGTAGGATTTTAACTGGAGCCAAACTGCTGATTACATTTAAAGTGCAGCAATAACTGAAGTCTAGCCCGTAGCCATATTGCTCACCTTTTAAACAAATTGCTCCATTTTCTATTTGTAATTGTGAATTTCTTATTGCCATTTTTTCTATTTGCAACTGTATCTTACAAGTCATCATTTCTATTTATTCTGCTTTTTTCTTTTAGTTTTTATGTTCCATTTCAATTTATCATTCCATCCATTATATTTATCTATTTTTTTTAACTGTGGTACTTTTACTCCCCTATCATTGTGTTTTATTGTATGTAAAGCACTTTGTAAACATTGTTTTTAGAATAAAAACTTATCAGTTATCATAACCATTGAAAAATACAAATTTGATTCAACAGGGATCCATTACATTCCTTGTAATTGTACTTCTCCCATGATAGTTGTAATATCCAATAGATTACAAGTTCAAGTGCTCCTCCTCTCATAATCCGAGTGGTGATGTGTCTAAATATGAGAGGACATGATGCTGCCTGTTAACTGCACATGGACAGAAGGCTATTGGAACAGCACAGCAGTCATCTGCCTGTCGCAGCACTGATGGGCTCATGTGTCATCGGCACTAATGTGCTTCTCGTCACTTGATATTTTTTTCACATTGTCGAGCTTATTCTAATTGGTGAGACGATAAATAATGGATGGGTTTAATTCACTGCTGACAGGCCTGGGCATGGACCAGCACCTCTTCACCTGCACTCCAAACTGAATAGAGAGGAAACACCACGGGAGCAGATTGGCAAATCATTGTTCTCGAGGCAAATTATTTCCAAAACAAAAAAGGTTTCTGAAACACTTTCAATCACCGAACTGTGACATAAATATTTCAAGCTGCACTGGGCAGCTTCACACACTGGCAGCTGCAAATGGCAGCGAGAGGCAACTGTACGAAGTACGAAGAATTCCTGCAACATGACGTCAGTAAACGGGACACAGCACACTCATGCTGTACCATGTTTTATACCAACGGATACCAAAGGGACGAGAGACGCAAAAGATCTAACGTTGGGCCATCTTTCTCTGGACGGATCGCTCGCTCACTGCTGTTTAGGAGACTGCATTTCATTCTCAAGTTTCAATTCGTCACTTCCTGTGGGCAGGGAAGTGTACATACCAGACACCAGAATTTAATGTGGGCAAATACGGTGAATGTACAGCATCTTGGATTTTATGTGGATAAATGTGATATTTTGTTTGCACAACTGAATTATGAAGAACTACAGAAAATGATTCTTCGGATTCCAAATCAATATTATTTTCCTGGGTGGTTTTATTCTTGCAGCACCAGTGGTCTCAAGCCATGTGCAATGGAGGCCAACGGCCAAGAGTCTGCAGGTTTTTGTTCCAACCAAACACTGCACCAGATGATTTCTCTGGTTAGCACACCTTCAGCCAGAGGAGGAACTAATAGCACATGGTTTGAGAGCCCTGCCCTAAACTGTTTGTTTGCAGTCCTTGTAAGCTGAGGTTGCAGTTACAGCCAGTGGGGCTGAAGCAGCCTGTATCATTGGCTGGTTTTTAGATCAGCCTCTGGTCTCCTGACTGGTTCATTACCCCCACTGCCTACAGCCCGAGGTGTTTCCATTATATTGGCTTTGAAAGGACTTGAATTGGAGCCAGACTGGTACGGACGATTAAATAAGTGGATCAACCAAGGTTTTTTAAGCTGGCCAAATCATGCCCAGTATCAGAACTGTATTCTTGTCAAGGTGGAAAAGCCTCTGAAACAGCATTTAGACCATCATGTGACACTAAAACTAATGAAATTCTTTTAGGGTTAGCAGCTGTTTAAGGCAGGGTGACCCACCTCCTCTACTCAATGGTAGGTGCAACACACTTATTGCCCTTTAATTCATTTCATTCATTCATTTGCAAAATTATTATTATTTAAAAAAACAGAAAATGTGTAAAGAAAACAGAAGATTTTGTTACAGGCTGTTTTTATATAACTGTTATTGGGGAGGAACTTCATATCAGAGGTGGATGACATTGATCGTCCGCTATCTGATATTTAGCTGATATTTAATTAAGGGCTAATATTGACCTGATATGTTGGTCTAACCCTGCTCTGAATGCAGCAGATTTGCACGGCTGCACAAGTAAAGTTAAGTCAAATAAAGGGGGGAATATGCCCCCGTACCAAAAAAAAAAAAAAACACATTTCTTGCAAAGGTTGAATAACTTAATGTGACTTTTGTTTCAGGTTTGATAGCAACGGCCAGTTTTGAAATGAAACACAGAGCGAGCTGCAGACCTTTCTCTGTTCCGTTCTGCTGCGGAGGAGATGACATTGGGTTTCTTGTTCTGGCAAAGGCACTCATTATTGGCAGAGAGCCTGGCCTGTGATTCCTGGGCCTGAAGCAGGGAGAACAGATTCAGTTACACACTCATTTAATGAATTTCAAAGGCACAATTGCTTTATTATATATTATATGATGTATGTGCACTTTACGGGGTAACAGTGATGTGTGTAACGAGCATTTGCACATTAACAGGCCCTCAAGTTTCAAAGAATAACATGTTAGTTGCATAAAGCAACCTGTTACATGACTCAGGTTGATAAGATGCGACACGAAGCCCCTAAATCCAGGACCATCCAGGACTAGATCAGTTAGATTACTTGGATTTACAGCTTGAGGATAATTCAGAGAGAGTGCAGTAATTCATCAATCACAGAAAAGTACAAAACATTGATTTTTCGATTTTTCTTCATGGCACTCATTTTGTTCTCTTATGTGGCAAACCCTGTCTATCTGGCACCCGAGTGTGATAAAACAAACCCTCTGGCCCAGATCGGCTCCTCTTGTACGGTTTCACATTTTGCGACACTGGATTATTTTTTTTTTTTTTTGTCAGTGATTTGTGTGTAGATGCTCACCAGTCCTCCGGGTCGCAGTCCCTGAAGCCCTTTGCAAACGGATTACTGGCTATCTTCAGCTGTGTGATCTAAAATGCAGAAGACAACGTTCAATAAACCTCCTCGTCACAGAACGCCATTTCTATTAAACTCAGATAGGTCTAGATACCTGCTGGTATCGAGCTCAGAAGGTGCAGGCCAACGTTCAAAAATCTAATTCCATAAATTGTCCTCAGCTCAAACTGGTTTACAGTACAAATGAATGACTCAACACACTGCTTAAATGGAGGAGGGCTGGTAAAAAAAACAAACAAAAAAAAAACTTGACTTCTTGTGTTGTATATTTATTTCTGCAGTCTTTGGACCTTTCAGAGCTGCAAAGAGTATAATCCATACGGTATGGCTAGCTTGTTTAATATTTATTTATATTCCCATGCAGGTGCTCTAGTTTTAGGCAACTGACCCGTCAGTCATCACGTGTACAGACTGTCTCACAATACAGTTTACACCAGCTCATGTTTGACACTCCAGAATGAATAAAATCCAAACATTTCCAATTGCATTAATTACAAGCATGATTTTATTGAATCAGGGTGGTATCAAGAGATACCTGATAATTAGAAATAAAGCAAAAAAAAAATATCAGTAGAGTCATAATTTATATTTAATATTTTTAGTCAATTCTGCTATTTGGTCTGCAATTCATGAATTGACACTGTTATTTTTTCCTCAAGGCATCTACTTTTTAAAATAAATTGTAACCCATATATTGGTGCTTCACGTATAAAAAATAATTGAAAATACGCAGCATAAAATAGCACAGAAAAATCCGTTCTATATGCTTTGCTCTTATGTATTTTCCCAGCACTGATTATTCTATGGCCACAGGAATATTATTACAGTACCAAGACCCTGACACTTGCACTACTTCCTGGTTGCTTATAATGTTGGTAATGTAGGAATTGAAGTTTATTCGACCGTTGCGCTCAATAAATAAATGCCTGAAACGTGAATGTAAAAGTCCCGTTGGTGCGTCTGCAAACCGAGGCCGACGGGTGAGACGGACAGAAAACAAGCAGGGAAAGACGCGCAAAGGAAAGGCGGACATCAGCGACGTGCCATTTACGCGCCAAAAAACACGGAGGGGCTGTGGTGTGGATGTTGACTATGGCGCAATTGATTGGCGTCGCAATCAGCTGTGACTACGGCGAACCGTTAGTGTCCGGTGAAGCGCGCAAATCAGAAACCAGTGTGAGATTTACTCATCTTGTTTTCATGGTGGAAAAAATATTGTTATTGCGCAGCTATGCGGCTGTAACCATTTGCTATACTGTCTTTATCGTCCGTGTTGCAGATTTACGACAGGCAGCAGAAGTCGGTTGATTTCTTTTCTTGTCTAACGAAAATCCCTGCAACGTTCCTAAAGGGACCAGTTATGCGCGTGGTAATAGTGAGTTTAGCGACCTCATCTTAACTTATGGTATTATATTTCCTATGGTATCACTGTAATATTCCTATAATATTTCTAAAGGGAATAATCATGCGTATGTGTCGAAATACTGAGTTTATAGTAACCTGATCTTAACTTGTTCTTTCTCCTATGGTGTCACTTTAATCTTCCTATAAAAATCCTATAATATTTTATCATCTATAATATTTTTAAAGGGACTACTTGTGTGTGTTGTAATAGTGAGTTTATAGTAACCTTATATTAACTTTTTTTTCCTATGGTATCAGAGATATTATAGAGTTTATAGTGTCGCCGTGATATTTTTATCCTGTCTCTCGAACAGTCTAGTTCTTTTTTCATCTGTGAATAAAGTCAAATAACACCGTCGCCGCTTCATTTAGTGTTTATGCACACCACTTCAGCCTGAACCTGCTCCATGTAAGTCTCAACCCGCCCTGTGACGGCTCCTTACCCGGTGGTTCTGGTATGCCGTGACTGCTGTGAACCGGGTCTCCTCAAAAACAAACGTTTTGTAATTCTCCTCGGCGTATTTCTCGCTGTCTTTGCGGGGGTCCACGTACACCACGTGGAACCGTGGCTGGTAGCGGTGCATGGAGTTGAGAATGATCTGCCAAGAGAAAGAGCACAAATAAGCACGCATGAAATACTGCAGTGCAACAGGCATCATATTGAATGTCTATGGGCGTCGTGGTAAGGTAGTATGGGAACTGCGCCACACCTTAAGACCCAATTAATGGAGAGCAAAGATCAAATACTTCTAGGAATGTATTTGGAAGCCATATCTTAAAAATAAAAATCACATGAGAGGAGCATTCAAAACCAATATTCCCTCTAAGCCGATAGTTTGGCGACCCGCGTCTCATAATTTATCACATTAAACGAATAATAATAGTATAAATGGAGTGGATATAACCGTTTTTTGGTGGTAAATATGATGAGGTGCAGGGACTTTGCATTATGGTTTGTTAAATGTGCAAGTTAACCGTGCAATGTGAACTTGCAGAACTCCATTTTCATTTTGAGTGCGTGAATAAAACATTTGGAGCACGTTTTAAACACGCTCTGTTCAACGATAATAACGCAGAATGGACGAATTCATATACACACCTGCATATACAGGACATAGTCTGGGTGTTAGGTGGCACGTGGGCCCATTTCCATTTACAGTACAGGCGTGTTTCGTCCTCCTCCTAAATGTAGGCTCAATTTAAAATCCTTTTAAAAGTTTCCCCTTTGCGTGAAGTGCAGGCATGCGAAGAAATACACGCAAGCGCAAAAGAAAAGCTGAAATAATTTGTGAAATATTTGAAAATGAAAAACCTAGTGAAATATTTCAGTGCCTTGCCGCCATTTTTTGAGTACAGCCTATAGGCCTACAATAGCCCTTCGTGAATTGAAAATAGGCTTTTTGCAAATTTAACAATCTATTACCATCACAATAAAAAGGCCTCTTACAAAACGCATCAGTCTTAATAACAGTTACTAGAAGCCCGTTTATCGGTACTTGTGTCAATCAATTTGAGGGCAAATTATTGTTCAAGCGCTGCGTAAACGGAAATTCCTATAATATTCCTATAGTGTGTCTACGGCACTCGATAGTGAGTTTATAGTGAAATAATCCTACCTTTTTTATCTCCTATGATATCCCTATAGGGACTTACTGGGTGTCTGTGGTACTCAATAGTGAGTTTATTATGAAATTATCCTACTTCATACTTTTTTATCTCCTATGGTATCACTATAACAGTCCTATGGTGCTCAATAGTGACTTTATCGTAACCGTATCTACTTCGTGGTACTATGGTATCGCTATAGTATTCATATAATATTCACATAGGGTCTTGCTTTTCTGTAATATTTGTATAGTAGCCTTCTGAAATGTATCCTATTACTAGAGTACTTCTTTCTGACCTCTGGTCCTACAGTCGAGCCGAACTCTTGTGTTCAAATCAGGATCATTCTTTAATTATTAGTCTTTAATGCATGTATATGTCTTATTTCATATCCCAGCCGTGGACTCACATGGCCATTGTCATCTAGGAGGTTGTTGGTGAGCTTGAGTTTATCAAACGAGACTATCTGCTTCATCCACTGGGCGCCCTTGGCCGGGGAGTCCGGGTGGTAGTGGACCCTACCCGGGGTCGCGGGGTCAGCTTTACCGGCCACCAACCACGAAGAGCTGTGGAAAGCATACCTATAGGACCGAACACACACACACAGACGAAAAAACCCACCCAAAATTACAGGTGTAATTTCTAGCTTCCTTCTTTTTAGATCTCCGGGGAGTCACGTCAATAAACCAACGTTACAACATTGCAATTCATAAACACATATTAGAAAACATTAGAATCCATTCAGTAAATATATAAACAATCATAATCCATCCGAAAATATATATTTGCCTACAACATGGAGTATATGTTATGCATCGGCATATATGGAAAACACATCTATAAAAACAAATCTTGTGTGTACATATATGTACAACATTTGGAGGAAATGTATGTCGATGTTGTCCACTTTCATAAGTATTCTACCTGCCTTTATTGACGTACATGGTAGATAAATACATTTAAATGGCAGGATATATCATCCAAGACTTTATTTCGAAAAGAATATAGAATTATGATATTTTGAAATATATTTGCTCACCCCATGATACATTATACAGAAATATATTTACTGAGAATAGCTTACCAGGTTATATTACTGAGAAATACATTTAGTTTCATGTTTAAATATAAAAAAAAAGTGGATATGCAGCCGATTAAAGTGCCTCGATATTTCCAGATGTGCTATTATGTGTTTTCGGTTTTACACCCAAAGTTACCTGTATCGTTTGTCGTCTACTGGTAGGAAATCCATTAAGAGCATGTAGTCTGCCATGGGATCCATTCCAAATATTTTCACCTGGAAAGTTGGAAACATCCTCCTGTCGAGGAAGAAAACGGGAGATTAAAGGTTAAATGTTGGCTAGTCGGCATTGCTTTTTGTGGGTGCGCATTTTGTTTACATGTTCCACTTTTTAACTGTGGCTCATTTGAGTGTGTGTGTGGTTGTTAAATCGCTTGTTAAACCACCAGAAAATTCTGTTGTAGTTATGTGGAATGCGTCAAAGGAGCCAACAAACGAATATTGCCAGAAACATTTCTCAGAAAACCCACGTGCATGAGTGGCTCCGGGCCTAGAGAGCGGGTTGTGGCCGCCTGGGGTTGACTGTAGGAAGACACGGGACCCGAGCTGTTGAACACTGACGTGATTCAGTGTATGTGTGTGCGTAAACGGAGCGGGACGTGGATAAAACCCTGCCTGATCCATACTGAGTGTATATGTGTGTGTGTGTGTGTATGCGCGTGTGTGTGTGTGTTGGGTTTTAGTGTAGCTTTCTAGCTCCACTTCTATAACCTCTGGCCATCCGCTTTAATTTCTCTTCTGCAACTTTGATGAATCCCAGACACACGTAGGCCTACACACACACACACACACACACACACATTTTAAGTCATTATAATAAAGAGCAAAGATCAAGAACAAGTTGCCAGAAATGTATATGGAAGCCATTCAGAACTAATATTCCATCAAAGATAATAATTTGGTGACCTGTATATCTTGGTCATCAGTCGTTCTCAGAAATCTAGCGGATATGATTATTGGTTTTGGAAGTTTTTGGTGGTAAACGATATGAAGATTTGCAGGGTTCATAATTGACGAACACGTTTATTTTCCTCTCTCTTCCTCGTCTAGTGGTAAAAAAAAAAAAAAAAAAGTTTAATGGAAAGTGGAGCGATCCGCCGAGCCAGTGAAAGGGATCCTAAAAAAAAGAATCAACGCTCAATTACCGTCAGTGTTGTGGCTAAGTGAGGCTGAAGGAGCCTGCAAATTGCGGATCCCTCCCCGGTGTCTTGCAGGCATGATAGATCACCTTTCTCCTGTCAGGTAAACTCAACCTTCACTTTGGGAATTAAATAAATCATTCGCCTGATGTGTGTAAATACAGTGTGCCATTAAACACATCACGTCGACTGATTACTGGCTTGGCTTAACAATAATATTGTGATGTTGTATCGATCCCAGTAGGAGATCTCTCTTTTCTTTTGGGAGGTTAGAGGTCAGGGCTGGCGGGGAGTCGGTGTCTTGCTCAAGGACACTTCAGCAGGGCGGATGTTAACCCTGGTCCTTCTTCTTTCTAACCACTCCGGGCCACCCTGCTGCCAAACAACCGCGAATTAAAAAGCGAATGATCCCAAATATCACAGTGGGATTGCAGGTACGCGAGGCCTGAAGTGCACAAAAGTAGCTTATATTCTTGTTTCATCTTAAGACTTGCACCAAACCACAAACAGGCCTATATTCTAAGTTTATGCTGTTTAGTTAACAAGTTGTTTCTGAGACTGTGGAGAGGAAAGGGTGGGAGGCATACAAACTGTAGATGTTCAGTTGCAACAGTGTAGGAATCATACATACATCATGTGTTTTACTGTTCTGTTGGGACTGTCTAAAGGCCTTATAATGGTGCGTAACGGTGCTGCGTAAAACTGAAGAAAAACAGAAAAAAAGCCCCACAGAATCGGATCAACGTGGTATATTTGATATATTTCTGCTCTTACATCACATACATACAACATTATGTCAATACATTTCCACTAAGCAGGCCTGCGCTGCTACCTCTAAACAAATCGCTTCCAGGAAACCAAAAAATAAACATCTCAATGCCTCAATGCAAAGATGAAGTTCGTGCTTTTATTTTTTATTGTTATTTTTTTAACCTCATCCAGCTTATTCCCAATTGTGTTGTATTGAAGGTAATCGTTTCTGTTCAGTATTTTGTTGTTTGCACTGATGGGTTGCTTTCAGTGAGGTTGTGGTAAATATTTCAAAAGGTGGATAAACTATATGAGGCGAACAACCACGAATACAAGCAAGAATTAATTCAGATTTTCAGAAAAGCAATCATTTTGTTTTTTTTCTTCTTCTTTAAACGGCCCTATTCTTGTGTAAATTACATCGACACTGTGTAAACATTTATATTACATTTATTTAGCCTTTAAAGGTTAAATTAAAAAGTGAGTAAACTGAATTTAGATGGTTTTTACCCTCCACGTCCCTGGATATGTCTCAGCAATGTTGCCTCAAAAATACTTCTTTAAAAAATCTAAGAGCTATAAGTTAGAAGTTTTACCTACCTATGTTGAATGCACTTATTGTAAGTCGCTTTGGATAAAAGCGTCTGCTAAATGCCTGTAATGTAATGTAATGTAATGTAGAAGTCGTGCTGGTTCTTTACGCACGATATAGACTACAATTACATACTATTTATATACTACACTGTAAGCAGGCCTTGTCCAAACTTGGAATAAACCCATCCGTCCATGCAACCCAAAGTTTAACTTCGCCGCATGAAGACA
>OOFE01017909.1:4020-15061 GCA_900323365.1 Monocentris japonica | reverse complement strand
ACTCTTTGTCATGTTCCTCAAACCATTCCTGAACAATTTTTGCAGTGTGGCAGGGCGCGTTATCCTGCTGAAAGAGGCCACTGCCATCGGGGAATACCATTACCATGAAGGGGTGTACTTGGTCTGCAACAATGTTTAGGTAGGTGGTACGTGTCAAAGTAACATCCACATGAATGCCAGGACCCAAGCTTTCCCAGTAGAACATTGCCCATCATTGCGCATCATTGAGCCTTGGGTGCCCATGACCCTGTCACCGGTTCACCAGTTGTCCTTCCTTGGACCACTTTTGGTAGGCACTAACCACTGCATACCGGGAACACCCCACAAGACCTGTCGTTTTGGAGATGCTCTGACCCAGTCGTCTAGCCATCACAATTTGGCCCTTGTCAAAGTCGCTCAGATCCTTACGCTTGCCCATTTTTCCTGCTTCCAAAACATCAACTTCAAGAACTGACTGTTCACTTGCTTCCCAATATATCCCACCCCTTGATACTGGGTGCCATTGTAACAAGATAATCAATGTTATTCACTTCACCTGTCAGTAATGTTGTGGCTGATCGGCGTATATCTGACTTACTCAGTATAAACATTTGTTACAGAAAAGAGATTTTATCCACAGGACTTTCCAACTTCTGCATTGCACTTCCCTTCTAAACAATATCCTATGAGCAGAATAGAGAAACAAGATCAGTATACAGTGCAGGGTAGGTAATAAAATGCAACTTCTCACTCTCAAACAGTACAGGCAGTCGTAGCAAAGCATGCAGACATGTCCTTGTGGCACTCCAAACATTAGGTTGCAGTGTATCAATATGTATTTACGGAAATTGATGCAGATGCTCCTCTAATCTTCCTATTAAAAAATCCCCATAGTAACCAGTCAGTCTGTGCAATAACTAGATCAATGAACTTGATAAACCATACTCATTGGTGTATCTCAGATAATGTAATTTAATGGTGAGTAACTCAGGATCCTCTGGCTGTATCTTCCCTAGAAAAAAATGAGAAATTTAAAAAAGCTTTGTTTTTATGTCTATATGGACAAATTGCATATTTTAGTGAGATCAATGCCATATTTTATTGAGGCCCAGAAATTGACCCTGCAGCACTGAGAGCACTGACAAACGCCAACCATCTCCTGTGCTGTCTGGTTTAGGAATCATACTATTAAATCTGTGACATTAGCTCAACTGGCATGTAGAGATGATTACTATTACAGTATTTAATTTCCTTTCTCAAGAGAGGATCCATAATCAGAAATAAGTAATGTCACAAAGCAAGTGTAGTGAGACCTAACCAAGGCTTGTGCAGTTTGGAAGGAATAGAAGTAATCTGTTTGTATTTTGCTTTGTTCTTAGTCATCTTAAGCACTTAAGTAGGTGTTGTGTTACATCTTGACGGCCAGAATACTGCAATGTGTTGGTGTCTATCAATGTGCCTATTGATTAATCAGGCCTTTTCATTGATTTGTTTTCAACTGTTTAAGGACCATTTGAGATGAGGTATTTTCAGCATGGTAGTTCTTGCAATGTACATGTGTAAGAATATTCACAACTATGTGAATAAATGTCAGTGTGTTCATTCAATGTCATGTCATTGTGACACTGAGCTAATGGGGTCTTGTGTTGTGTTATTAATGATAGTTTACTGCTAATAGATCCAATTGGCAGGTAGTATTTGTTGTTTCACCAAACTGACTATAAGGTCAGAGATAGAGAGGCACACATTTCAGAGGGAACATATTCTGTAATAGTGAAGCAGAAATAAGGCCACTCCCCACACAGCGATTGTGAGAAAGACCAATAAAGGAAGCTGACTTACTCATTGTTTATTTCACATCACATCTCTATGAGAGAAAGGCATACCTCGTCTGTATGTCAATGAATCTGTGAACTTTACTTCATAAGCAAATTCTGAACAATATTTAACAGCAAAAAGTGCTTTAAACCTATTTGCACAAAACAAGTCCATATGGAATGGTAATAAGATTGTGGACTGTGGACTATATGCAAGGCGGAAGATCATCATTTCATCTGTGCTCCATATAATAGTTGTTTATTTCAGCTCATCCCTGTGATGCTTGGCTCCGACTGGTTTCTAACTGTCCTTGAATACAGCAGAGCTGTAGTTGGAAAGCAGGATGGCAATCTATCAGCCCTATCTATCTCTGCCAAAGGAATAGTCGTAAATATCTAAAACTCTGCTATAGTGCTAATAGTGCTATTTGGTATTCTTCAGCAAAACCCAGTGGCACAAAGGTTCTAGGACTGATGCTTTACAGAAAAGATAGAAAAGAACAGTTAACAAAGACAAAATGTTTTATGCTGAAGTATTTGCACTTTTGTTTTTAACTACTAGCGTACGTTTTACAGCCACATAAAATGACCATGTACAGTATATCACACTGCTGTCTGATTTGATCACTGGAGTCTCTGTTGTTATAACTCTGTGAGTCCAGTGAGTCAAACTGCAGATAGGGCAGCAATAATCACCTTACTGGACACACCACTCTGTGTGGCACCTTAATAGGCTGGCCTGAGTCAGTGAGTCAAATTAAAATGAGCCAAGAACAAAGCAAGTTCGGACCAAAAGGCCAATTATTCCTCCAACTTGGACAGCAACTGCACGTTGCAACCATAACCAAGATTAGCAGCCACTAAGATGCAGCCCTTAATTTCGGAGTAGTGCAACAGCTCCAACATGTTCAATAAATCCAGGACTCAAGCAACTGCTGAGCTCAGGTAGTCAATCTATGGGTCTTACCCAGAAATCAGCTCTCCCCTGACATTCCCCGCCCGCCCTCTGTATAATGCAGCATCTCATACATTACTGCTACAAATAGGGCATACATATAGCAGAGTGAGAGAAAGAGAGTGCGAGAGAGAGAGGGAGAGATTGAAAGTATTGAAGGATGAATGAGGAGAATAATACCCTATACTGCTGTCCATCACATATGATTAAGCTAGGGAAGGCAAAGGGAGGAGAGTGCAATCTAAAATGATGGATCACAAAAAAAGAGATCCCCTAGAGGAACCTGGAGATATTCAATTGAAAGATTGATGATTTTGGTTTGAGACTTGATCCAGCCTCTGCTCATCATATTTCCCTGCTATGCTCATGTACATGTGAGTTCAAACAGGATTTACAAGAGCATCAGTTGAAGACAGTGTGCAGTCTACTACTGAGCCAACCTAGAGTATCACAGAAAGCCCAGAAAAAAACATGTTGTGATCAAAGCAATAAAGGCTGATATGCTTATCATGCTGTGTTGACTATGAAAACTAGAATTGTAATCAAAGTATACAATCAGAAAGATTTGTTTCACTCATCCCCATGTAGTGTTTCCAATTTGGAACTAATAATGAATTTGAGAAACATTGTGCAGAAAAAAACAATATGATGAAATGCATGGAGCTAATTGTATCCCATGCTGAGATGGAGGAGCAGTGGTTGTTTTGGTGAACAATTGTTGAGAAAACATATTCTGTTTTGTTGTCATTAATGTGATTGGGTTTTTGTCTGTGTTTCTGTGAGGCAGAAAGCCGTGTAATAGGTCTGGGCAATGGTTTTTGTATCTGATGTTATGTACATGGTGCACATAACCTTGATGTTACTACTTCAATTGTTACCCGTCAATGGAGGGAATAACTGTCACGCTGGTGATTTAAACTAATGAACCCAGTCATGTAGTTTTGAAGTTGTTACACTATGCTGGGCTTAAGCTGCTCATCTTGCTAGGTGGAGAGGTTGAGCTGAAAAGTGCTCGTAGCAGGAGGAAGAACAGTGAATAGTAGAAAGCAGCTACACTGTTGAGCGAATAGAACAGAATAGATGCAGTGCTAAAGAGACAGCTCACAGCAGCAAAAGCCCTCCCATGAGTAGCATTCATTGAATGGTGTTCAGCTCACCACGACCACAAACAAACAAACAGCTCGCCACTGATCACAGCAACAGCTACTCACACTGCATAGCTAAATAGATGATTAATCTGCTTTGCTGAATGCCCTAGAAAAGCCTCCCTGTCTCCAGCCGCCTCAATCTGTTGGTGTATAGAGATGATCTTAGATCCAGGGCTTTTGTTTGCTGAACCACCTGCTCCCTAGAGCCACCCGCACCGCAGTGCTGCCTCTGGCTTCCCACTGAGGCATTTGTCCACAGCATACAGTAATTGCAGCGATATGCCAAGTGATTAATTGCTTAATAAGTGCCAAGACCACTCTGTGGCGCACTGTGCTGCTGTGATTCTGCTCTTCTCGCTGTAGCTTGGTTTGTTAAGTCAGGATAAGTCAAAATTATTTAGAAAGCACTTTCTTTGAGTTTTCTCAAAAAGACTTCACAAGAGAACAAAGGGCACAGATACAGATAAAGGCAAGAGGAAATGACACAAAACATAATATGAACAAGATACTACAGAACTACAGAACACATAACGTACTCCAAGAAATAGCACATCTGCCAAGAAATAGGCATGAGTCTGGACTTGTATACTGAGACAGTTTACTTAAATGATTCCCTGACAAGAAGAAGAAGAACTAGTTGATGAATCAACTTTATTTAGAAGAAGAACTGGTTGATGAATCAACTTTATTTTGGCACTAACACATGTACACATGCAGTGAATTTCTTTCTTTGCATCCCTCTGACTAGACTAGTGTTGGTGGGCACCGTAGCAGTGGCACCAGTCATTTTTCCAATCACCAGCTCACAGCTGGAATGCACCCTCCTGGTGGTGCCGGGGATTGAGCCAGTGGCCCTCCGGTGATGGGTCTCGCTAACCGCTAGGCCAACCTGTCGCCTCCAGCGGTTAGAGAGAAGGTTGACAGGAGGCCCCTCCCCTCTGAAGGGACAAGGGAATGCCCAAAAGCAAATGGAGTTGTTTGCACAGTTGTAATTAAAAGAAACAACAAAAGTGACGAGTGTTGTTGTTCATGATAATGTGATACAGAGAAACCAAAAGCAACCACTAATTCAGCATCCTGTCCATGTTGTCAAGTTCCTATTCACTTGATCTAACATATTGATTCATTGGAGGTCCCCGCCTGCCAAACTCCTGTCTGATGCTCCATCCAGTTTCTCCCTTGAAGGCTTTAATAGAGTTCAATTCTTAACTGACACTTATCTTAAGGATGAGAACAGTATCCAGGATTCATTCTGTCACTTTGAGCATAGCATATCCTTCAACAAACTAATTGGCCTGCCCAAAGCAGTTATACTATCGGGCCAAGCTTTGAACATCTATCTGTCTGCAGACAAGGAGGGGACTACATAGGTGACCTTGACAGGTCTGACGTTATCTCTAGTTCGGCTCTCCCTTCTACCTTTTGAACTCCAAAAGAACTGTATAAGAAGAAGCAGTATTTACTATGCCTCCCCAAAATAATTTGATGAGTTAATGCAATAGGTTGAATATTAATGCCAGTGACAAAACATGAGGATGGATCAAAATGCCCACAAACACCAAGAACAACAGAACATTTCAGAAACAGGTAGGATTTGTTGAGTTTGCTGTTTCAATGAATTTGAATACTGAAGGGAAATATTTTCAGTCATTGTGTATCACTTTGGCAGACAGGTAGCAGTTGTTTTTATTCCACCCTGGTGTTTTCCAAATTCATTACATACCCCCTAGGAATAAATAAATGAAAAGAATAAAGTGAATCAATAGCAATGAAAAGAAAGTAGATGATGTGTAATAGTGCATTTATTCTTTGCTTGAATACAGGCAGTAAATCAGGGTCTGCTTGGCTTTTCAATGGCTTCATTTGGATGGGATTAAGCCCCACATTTCTCCCAGTCCTGGGAGATTTAATCAGAGAGAGTTCAACCACGGGGCCGGAACAGAATGAGACGATGACCAGCCTGGGATTACAATGGCGGATGTGGAAGTCTGATGTCAGGAGCAACCCACATTCTGACTCTTTTTTTTTAATAAAAAATATCATCTGTGCAGGGAAAGCCCTTTGACTACATGCATACAAAATACAGAGATCGTGCAAAGAGATTCTATTACTCAGAGGAGGCACTGAAATATGAATATGTGAAGCAAAAAATATGTGCTGCCAGGGTGCAGTCAAACTATTCGCCCACCTCCTAGCCTCCATCTGACCCTCTCTGGATTACCAAAAGGTAAAAACTAAGCGTCAAAACAACCACTGACAGAGACAAATCATTAATGTTCAAATATATTATATGGGATCAAAACCAATGTACCAGATTTTGCAGTCATGCTGTGGTACAAATGTATAATCATTGTGGATGCCTTTAAAGCCTTCAGTGTCATACATCTGAACAATCTAATATACTAATCTGCTATTTTATATCTGTGTCGCAGTGTGGAGCTGGACTTCAAGCAGCAGGAGGACAAGCTGCAGCCCCTGATTAAGAGACTTTGCCCCCTGGACAGCCACCAATGCCCTGCTCTGCCTTACTCCAATGAGGTGTTCACCTCGACCCCCAAGCGCAAGTCCAAGACAGAGTCCAAAAAGCATGCTCGCTGGAAACTCTGGTTCCTTTGAGGAAAACACTAAGGCTTTAGAAATGGCCTTTTACTGGGTTAATTAATGCCCCCGTTTTTCTCAAAATGGATGAATGGAATATTCCGAGGGGGTATTCCACCCATCAGAATGGATAACCACAGAAACCAGTAGAACCACTGAGATTCTGAGACTGCACTGGGAGCCAGTTGGGGAATAGCAAAAACAAAAACATGTACTTATGAAGGTTTAAATCCTGTCAAACCTTCATTTTCTGGTATGTTTGCTGGAGAGGATCAACTTACACCTGCAAAAAGTTAGGTGAGCCTTGGGATACATTTTTGTATATATTTTTTAAGCTGAATGAAGATGGATGTTATTTATTTACTGGGTAAATGCACCTCTCACTTTTTATTTATGGTTTTATATTGCATTCTCCAATGCAATGCACTTTTGGTCTTTTCCCCCTTAGAGCATATTGCTTAGCAACAAGAGGAACCGTTATGTGGAGGGCCTTTTCTGAGTGAAGCTACATACTTTGAATGGACATCAGCCCCACCTCTGGCAAAGCACAAACATCTGACTACTGAGAGGAACATGCATAAATGACTGAAACACAGTGCAGTACATGACAGTGTGTCAGCGCTGTTCTCACATATCCATCTAGTCTCTCTTCTCCTCATCTGTCTACAACCTGCTGTGTTTCTGTCTGTCTGACTATGTCTTCCACCCTCCCTTAATCCTCTTTCTCTCTCTATCACTCTCATTGTGCAACCAACCAACCAACTAACCAACTTTGTCTCACTCATCTTGTCCTTTTCCTCAACTAGCTACACTGACATAATTTGCAGAATACACACATAATTCAATATTTGTCCTCTTCATCTTTTAGCAAAGTATTTACACAAAAAAATTCAATCATGTTTGGATCCTTTCTCTTGAAGCAGGCGCAATCTCTTATAATGCAGAATGGGTCTTATGGGCTATATCAGATTTTTAATTAGATTATAAATTACAATTATATAATGTTGCATTTTTTTCCACACAAGAGTTTCCTGAATTTGCTGCTGTTTTGATTACTTCTAAGGCAGAGTATTTTCTATGATGACTTAAACAGTGTTTTATTGAATTTCCAACAAAAAGTAAAGGATATTTTGACACTTCTCTTTGAGTCCATTAAGAGTTGGCCTTGCCTTTTGCTCATACATTCCCTCACTCACAGAAAGACTATGTGTTGTAAAGTCATGATCTTAATCGTTGTTTTTTTAAGGAATATGTGTTAGCTAAAAGTATTACATGCAATGTTTTTAGCGATAATGATTTAACTTGCAATTCCACTGTAAATTCCACTTTGTAAAATGAACATTTTTTCTACCACAATTACAAAATATCAAACATCTGTCTGCCAACACACACAAGCAAACTTGCAAGAGTAGAAGGGCTATATATGACAGGAGTAGGGTAGCAATTTTACAGCAGAGAAGACAGCCACCAGCTTTGATAAAATACAAACAACACTGATGTAGCGAATGGAAAGAAATGCACGCTATTACACTATAGTTAGTTACTGAATTTTTGAAACAATTTGATAACAGAAGCTGTTATATGTAGGTTATGTTCTTGCTAAATGTCTAAGAAAAGTCAGGAATATACCTAAAAACTAAACCACCATGATTAGATTACACATCAGACTACCTTATCTGTTTTTCGTGTCAATAATTTCCATGGAAAGAGCGGTACCTTGAGAAAGTGCAATTCAGTGAACATGTCCAATATTATGCATTTTTCTACTGTTTTTACCTCACAATTAAAACATTTTCAATTGAATGTGCTCCTATGTCTTTTGCAGTGTGACAGAAGACAGCACCACTGGTGGGTGTTAAAGTCATACCAGCACGTAGACAGCTGCATTCATCCCGTGTCAAATATGCAATGTACTCCAGAACATCTTCTGTGCTTTGTCTGCTTTGTTAAGGCAGAGTTGGACCATGACCAGGGCTCAGCAGCATTGTTGATGAGCTCCTTCTCCTCTCTTCTAATGTGATTAGTTCTCAATAGCAAGGAGAGACACTACTTCAACACTGCAAAGGTTCCTGACCACCAAAGTTGAACAGAGCATGTCACTTACCTGACTCATCCACATGCACCTCTCTCCCTATCCCTCTCTCTGTCTGTCTCTCCCTAGCTGCTTCTTCTTCTTTCTTCATTTTTGCACTCACTCATTTACCTTTTACTGTTTTACTTTTGTCCTCCTCTGTCATCTTGTTTCTTTTGAATTTGATCTCTGCAGCACATCCCTCCTCTATTTTTCCATGGCCGATTGCTCTCTCTACTTTTGTCTACTCCCTCTTTCATCAAAACTTCCTTACTCTCAGGTACATAGGGCTTTCCATCTTCAGCCATTACCACTGGTTACTGTAGAAAATTAGTTTATTGATCAACAGTAGTTTGTTTGTAGCATTATTTGTATGCTTTTATGGGTTTGTTCTTTTTCCAGAAAGGTTTGTGTAGATAGTTATCAATCACAACATGATTAGGCATTTGCTACAGTAAATGTTACAAATGTCCATATATAGCATGAATAAGGAAGTAATAAAATATAAATTTAGTATTAAAGAAAGATAGAAAGAAAATAATCACAAATGACCCAATTGCAATTAAAATCATGAACTTACTAAAGTAAATAAATGATTAGTATAGACACTGATAGATTTGGTTTTTGTAGCTTTCAAACATAAGAAGGTACTGAGTTCTTCCTCAAGGCTGGTTTCATCAACCCCTGCCAAAATTGTATTGGATAACAATATATTAGTTATTATGCAGCATATTATAAAATACAGTGTTTTGAAATTTACATTTCAGGTGTAGGTCACCTCTCTGAGATTAGTGCTTTGTGGGTGGTGTCACGGACACTCTTGAGGAAGACCATGGGGCTGGATCCGCCAGTGCCAGTTGCATCCAGTGCAGTGCCTACACCTCTGAATGGGCAACCCATGGCACGGGCACGGTTAGCGGGCACAGTGATGTACTTGGCCACGGCACAGAGGTGGTAACTCCGCAGATCCTCCAGTGCTAAAACACAGGAGTTGTAAGCCTCGCAGAGAGCTGGGCTGGAGCAAGACAGGATGAACTCTCGCAGAGATGGACAGACAGACAGAGTTTCTATCAGCTGACAGTGGGCAGGAGGCATGTAATCCTTCATGCGCGTCAGGAAGGCCCCTAGGGAGAGGCAATGAAGAGAACAGAAAAGAGACCTCAAGAGGAGAAAATAACAACCTTTCCCTGAAACATTCTCTGTCAGAACAATCTGACTGCGCAAACGCATTGCAATTCATTTTTGACAGGCCCTTGGGTTATCTGAGGAGGTCAAAGGTTGAGGGAAATGCAGCTTTACTTGAATCATCCTCATGTTGAACACCCAGTAATGCATCAAAGCACTGAATGGCTGAACTCTGGGCTGCACTTCCACCTGATAACAAAATTGGCTCCTTGCTCACGCCTTCATACACCAGCCCACCTGGAAGCATGGGGTTGTCTCGCCACCTAAAACAGTACAAACCACATACTGTAAGCTTCTTCTTTATAGATGGACATGCAAAGGCAATGATGCCATTTTACATTACTTTTTCATTCATATTATTAATTTTAGCCATTCAGTTGACGGTCCTACCCAGAGCAACTCTCATTGGGCCTCATTCACAAAACATGCGTATGATCAGATTTGATCGTAAAGCGTTCGTACAAACGTTTCTATGAACATAGTCTGATTCATCATTTTGTTTGTATCTGAATTTGTTCGTTGGTATGATCAAGTCCTACGTGTGTTTGGCAACATGCAGGAATTTGTTTGTGTGTTTGGAAACATGCAGGAGCCTTCCTGCATGTTTCCAAACACACCATTCAGTGCTTTGATGCATTACTGGGTTATTCTTTATGAAAAATCCATTACAGTAAAGCCAAACCTCAACAACAACAAGAGGTGTCAGTAGCCTTGAAGAAAAAAAGACCTAATAATAGGCTGAAATGGCGTATTTGCCGCTGTTTTTTCCTCATGTGCGCAAGACTTCCATTTCGGACTCCGCCAAGTTCCTCTTGTCCCTCTTTTCCTCCGTGGTTTACTTGCACACGACCCTTCAGTCTGCAGCCTTTTACGGTGCTGAACAGGACGTTTACCTCTGCAAATCGGCTTCAACAGGCACGCACATCCAATTTACAAACGATTGGCATTCATCAAATATACACCTGTTCTACACACAAATCGAGGTTTCCCGAACATTTCATGAATCCCATGTTGGTGTTTTCCTACGCACATAAATACGACAAATATACAAATAATTTAAGAAAAGTTTCATGAATGAGGCCCATTAAGTGCAGCAATAGATTAGAATAAGATACAATAGAATAAACTACCTTTCCTACATCATAAACATTACAAATAAACAACAAGGTAAGGGTCAGAGTTATAGTGCCCTGAAAAAAATCCTGTGAATCTTGAAAGGTCATCTAAGAGAAAAATGCTAAGAAAAGAAATAAGAGCCAAGGAAAGAGGGAGAGGGAGGGAGAGAGAA
>OOFE01017903.1:12743-23866 GCA_900323365.1 Monocentris japonica | reverse complement strand
AGCTGCCTGAGGTGGTAAAGGCGCTGCCTTGCCTTCCTCACCAGGGTGTCTGTATGTGTAGTCCATGTCAGGTCCTCTGTGATGTGGACTCCCAGGTATTTAAAACTGTTCACCCTTTCCACAGTAGTCCCATTAATCCGTAGTGGTGTGTAGGTCCTCTGTTGTTGTGCTCTCCTAAAGTCCACAATCAGCTCCTTGGTTTTGGTGACATTCATGAGGAGGCTGTTGTCCTGGCACCAGAGTGACAGATCAGCCACTTCCTCCAGGTAGGCCTTCTCATCATTATTAGAGATCAGGCCCACCACCACTGTGTCATCCGCAAACTTAATGATGGAGTTGGAGATGAACCTGGCCACACAGTCATGTGTGTACAGGGAGTACAGTACCTGCAGCTGAGGACGCAACCCTGGGGGGATCCTGTGTTCAGGGTGAGGGGGCAGAGAGAGCTCCAGGAACTCTTCAGACACACCAAGCGTCTCCTCAAATTGACGCAGGACGAAGAGGTAGGTCTTGCGCCTCAGGTCAGGGCAGTCGTAGATGTCTGCAAACCTCCAGATGGCGATGCAGTTCTCCAGGCAAAGCTGGTCCTCCAGGAAGTCGCAGCAGACTCGTCCAACACCCATGACGGAGAGCTGGTCTATGGCCGCCAGGAGCTCCTCCACGTTCTCCTCTGTCACTGGAACAGAGCAGGTGCAGGCGTACTCGATGAGGAAGTGTATCATGTTGGGCGACCCGCTTGAGGTCGCCCAGCCACTGGTGAAGAGAGCTCTGTACAGCAGGGAATTGAAAAATAAACAGTATGTAACACTCTCATTGGGGTTTTGGCTCCTTGCTTATTGTCATTGCTTATTGCATTGCATTACATATTGCTTATTGCAGTAAAATATTTTTACATTTCTTATATGACATTGAATGCATCAATGGTGGAGCTTATATTAGTTAATATTGCAAATGCAGTGGGCCTCCAGACATTAAATGTATGCAGCCAAATTCATTGTATCATTTTTTGATACATGTTACAGCTAGATGTATTTTGCATTGATCAAGCTATGGATGTAAAAATAGAGAAAAACTGAAGAAATATTTTCAGCTCTAGAGAGTACTGCACTGGATTCTGACTGTTTTTACCACCGCTTGTTGAGTTGGAATGGTGTCAACAGGTTACTAATAGGCATAAATGTATGTAACTATACAGCCAGTATGGATTATATAAGAACTGATACTGTGATACAGCCTGGGATGAAGCTGTTTTTCTGCCTGGTTATCTTGGTTCTGGTTGGTAGGAGACCTTGGAAGATGTGGTGGCCAGGGTGTGAGGGGTCGGCCATGATCCTGGACCTGGAGTTGTCGAGGTCCTGGAGTTGTGGAGGTTCTGGAGGGTGAGCAGGTTATAAAGGTACTGGAGTCATAGGGGTCCTGGGGTTGTAGGACGTATGCAGGATTATGTAGGACTGTCCACCAGGTCCACCATTTCAAAGTCTAGATTCAAAACAAGAGGTTCCTATTGGCTGTTCAAAAGTGTAAATTAACAACAAAAACTCCCTATTGGCTGTTTCAAAGCCCAGATTAAAAAAAGAGGTAACTGGGCCTTTGCCACCAGGGCTTCTAGACTTTGGAACAACCTGTCAATGTATTATATTCAAGTGCAAGTTTATGAAATCGACACCTTTAATAAATAATTTAATTGGACAATTAGTGTCTGTAATGTTCCCAAATCCACAGTGAATGTAATGTAAACTGTGGAGCGATGTGCAATTGTACCCATCTCCAAAAACTGCAAATATCATACTACGACTGTGTCTTCATTTACTGAAGTTACTTATTAGAAGTGTGTAGTGCATCAAATATTAACTTACATATTACATATTACATATTACATACCAACCAACAGTTGTATCTGTGGTATGGGCACTGGTCTTTGAACTGTGAAAAAAAAAGTCAGGAAAATTTGATTTGTGTGATGTGTGTGTCTTGGGTGGGAGACAAATTATATTTCTATACAGCTCATTTCATACACAAGGAAAATGAAAAAAAAAAAAAAGCAAAACACATCATAATGAGACTTACCACATAAAGAAAATATACATTTACAGATATAACATAGGAGCAGTGGGCCCCCAACAAATACTGTGGCACAGGTCTGTTATCACCAGTTTGTTGCAGCTATCTGCTGTGCCCATGTGTCTGAGTAGAGCACTTGTCAACATTATCTTAATATTATATGGAGACACTCCCAGTTGTCATATGGGCATTCCACCCGACTACGTGTCTTTAGAAACTTCTGCCTTCACACTTCAGAAGCAGTCATTCAAAAATTTGGGGATTCTAGAAGAATGTAAACCGCCAGATTGTAGATTCACATACACACTTGAATCTAGCACCCACATATCACCAGAGTCAGAGCAAGTGGCCACCCCAAAGCATTGTCTATAATGGTTCAACATCTTGCTCAAGGGCACTCAGACAGGGAAGGAGGCTTAACCACTCACTGTCATAGGGATTAAACCTGTGACCTTCCAGTCCTTGCCACCAATCATACGCGTACATACAATTCACCATTTTGCCGGGGTTTTATCATTTGTCGCTTGAAGCATTGTAATGACAGAAGGTAATACGAGGAAAATAGCGCTGGCTGAGTGAATAGAGGCAAGTCTTCATCTTCTCCCTCCATTTGGAGCAGAAGATTTTGACTTATTCATGCTTAAATGTGAGCATGGTCAAGCGGATAATCGTGACGTACCTGGTTACTCACTTGCAAAGCATCATCCTTAAGACAAGCTGCTAGGTAATATTTGAAATATTTATGAAATGGTAAAAATGGTAAAAAAAAAAAAAATAAAAACATATATATATATAGTGTAGCCAACCTGCTACTACCGGGCCGTGACAGAGGCTGCGACAGGGGGGTTTTGGGCAGTGCGGCAACGCCAACTTTATTACTGTCCTCACAAATAAATACAACAAGACACGGGCTCCCTCGCCCTCCTTCGCTCACTGCGTGTTCAGTGTCTCTCTCTCTCTCTCTCTGACTACCCGACACGCTCTCCTCGCGTGCCCCTGCTCACCGCAAACACACAAAAAGACAACTTCCCCGCTGTCCCCTCTCAGTCCCGATCTGCGAACCCGCCTGCCAGCCCGACTCCACTCCCCGCACCCCGCCAACGGCCCAACCACACCTCCCAGTCTGCCGCAAAGAGTATCTTATTATATAACATCAAAATTACACAACACGTCATTTTGAGAAGGTTTGAATGGAAGGAACCCAAAACATCTTGACTATGTGAGCAAGAGGCACACAAGATCACAAGGTAGAGAGTTTGTGGCGGACAAACTAGTGTGAACATGGTCTCCAAACAAAGCATTCAAAAAAAGACGAGAGGGAAATTAAATCGTCAAGTACTGGAATACATCATGACAGGACCAGTGTTTGTAGTTGATGGTGTGATCGATGTGATTAGGGAGGAGTCGGCTTTAAAAAGTCATTGTCAACCAATAGCAAAACACGCAACTTTTTTTTTTCTACTGGAAGGCGGTAGGTCCCAAACAGGGCAGACTAGAGTAGACGGGCTCTATCAGGTTTAGAACAAGCAGGCTAGCGTGAATTATCACTGGTAGCCAGAGCTAATACCAAAGACCCACCTAGTCACTGTTTCTGCTCTACACAGAATCCTGCCCCTTATAAATAGGCTAACGCTATATCAAATATCATTTGAAAAAGACTATTTAATATTAATAATAGTAATTGAATTATTGAAGTGAAAATACACATTAATGCTCATTCTTAACAAATTGAATGGGGTCATTGAATTCCTACATCCAGTTTGGAAACTTTGACAAACTGATACAGCAACAAACTACCAATAGAAATGTCTTTTTTTCATTCATTTGAATCCCATCTATAAATATAGCCGCAAGCGGCTATTTGCGGTTTCAAACCCTTTTGTGGTTTAACAAATCTGAAACAGTGTTTTAAACAATCTTTAACCTCTCTGGGATAATCTAGTCCAGATTTGGCTAGTGTAAATATAATGGTTTTTGATCTGGACCTGGTCTTTTTCAGTTTTCGCAAATACAAACAAGGTTTCACAAATCTGTGCCAGGCCCATGCCCTTGTTCGGCAGCGCCGTCACCCCCTATTGGTCAATTTCAAAAACATTTCGGGGACATGTTTCAACAGCTTAATTAAAAATATCCACCAAGTTTGGCGATGTTTGAGCAAACTGTCATTGATTTATGGCCAAATTTGCGCCAGGCCCATGCACATGTTTGGAACTGGTGGCGCCCCCTATTGAGCGATTTCAAAATAATTTTACACACGTGGTTCAACATTGTTATGAAACATATCCTGTGAGTTTTGTAATGATTGGACAAAACATTTCTGATTTATAGTCTGATTTGTGTTATGCCACGCCCATTTTTGCATTGGTAGCGCCCCTAGTGGTTGATGTGAATGAAACTTTCAGGGTATGTTTCAGGTTCTTATGTGGAAATATCCTGTAAGTTTTGTGATGATTGGCCCAGCGGTTGTTGATTTTGGTCTATTTATGTGCTGAGCCACGCCCTTTTTGAAGTTCATTGGTCAATATCTTGAAAACTAAATAAGATATCAACAAGCTTTATGCAACTTTTGATAACCTTGGTCCAATAATGATCCACAGAAAATGTGGTAGCAATCGGACCTACAGTTTAGGAGGAGATGTCAAAAATGTGTTTTTCAAAAAATTCAAAATGGCGGAAAATCTAGCAGACTTTAGTGGTTCTTGAGGCTTTTTTGTAGAGCAGGTTGAGCTGGACTTGTGTGTCAAATTTCAAGTCAATCTGAGTCACGGTGTGAGGGGCGTGGCCTTTCCAAAATGGGTCTTAAGTACAGCGCCACCATCTGGCTGATTGAGCTCATGTTTCTTGGGAAGCATTTGCACATCATTTCCAGTTATTGGGCCAAGTTTCCTGGCTTTAGCTCATTCCAGCTCATGGCAATTTGAGCAGGGGCATAAGAATAATAAACCGGCAGGAGAACAATAGGGTTCAACCCCCTTCTAGTTTGAACCCTAATTAACAGCCTTATTTGAGCTAGGGGAAGCCCAAGGCCAAATACTGCAGAGGGTATGGCACCCCCTAGGGTAAATAATGTGAATGTGGCATAAATATCACATCCAGGGTCGCAGCCAAAAGATGATCTCAGAGTTGAGGTCTTCCAGTGACTTTCAAAAGCATCTGCAAGCAGGATGAAGTGCGAGCATAGCAGTTTAAAATTCAGTCATACAGTCACTGCAGTAAAAATGGTGAATCAGCAATGACTTTAATGAAATATTGCATGAATCCTTTTCACGTCTCAGTCACAGCTTGATATGTAGCAGAAAGAAAGATACATAACATTTGGAATTCATGGAAGCAAACAAATTGCTATTACAAAAGGCAAAAGGTGAGTCAGAGAAACAAGAATGTAAGGCTAAAAAAATACCTGGGCTATTGTAAGTAATTTTAAGTAATATAAAAAAGCCTTTTAGATTCATAGGCCTCTTAAAAAAAAACAACATGGTCGGGGAAATCTACTCCGATCACATTCATGTGGGAAGAAAAAGAAAAAGACTTCTGCCCATTTATTCTCATTCTCAGAGCTCCCTGTGGAGATGCTGCTGTCATCATCATCACTCAAAACAATGTGCCTGGAATGTGTCCTTTTACAAGAAAAGCACATAATATATCACTCAACAAGTTATCGTTCATTATATTTCTCAATACATTCTCCTGGTTGTCATACTTTCTTACTGCCCCTTCCTACGAAGCCTGATACCTTTGCCTCAGAGAATGCTGCTGCTGCAGTTTTAGTGAGCGCTTTAACCACCACAGATAACAATGACTGAACAAAAACAGAAAGGCCTGGCTATGATGGAAACATCACTCAAAAACAGATGATGAAAATGATTCCCTCCAGTGCTAAAAGAAGACATTGTTCTCTCTTGTATCCGGATCGTGCAAAAACAGGGTTCTGAGCTGACCTCTGACCTTTCCGGAGAGGGGGGCGGGGGAAGCGAAAACAGATCAATAAAGTATCACATTATTCAGCCAATTATCAGATCACTTTATTTTTCTTTTTCAAAGTGCAAAGCTCTCCTGGTATCAGGTCTAGCTGTTTTCTTATGGCTGGGCCATAAAACTGTTCAAAGCTTTTGAAAGCTTTCTTGGCGGTCTTTGGAACCTTTGGAGATGTTTTCAATTCAGTAATGGCACCAAAGCCATAAAGCTCTTTAAAACTTCATGGCTGTATCCCTCAACACCGTAACACATGTGAATAGCCTTGTCGAACATGACCTCTACATCACATAGCCTCACCACTATAACATTGAATTGTATATTAGTCTATTGTGTTGGTTTTTGAGTAAATAGTTACATTTTGATGAATTGAAAGATCAATTAATCATGTCCATTAGGCCCATCAACCTGTTACTGTTTTTAGGTGCTTTTGTTTTGTTTTCTGTAACACCTTATTTGTCATCATTGAGTTATTTTTTCAGCTGAGTGATTTAGTGAGGCCCGCAAAGACAGCAGAGACCATCACTGTTGCCATGGGCAGTCTGGGTTGACACAGGAGAGTGGGGGAAAAGCTTTCGGCATCATTCCCCTGTGTGGTGAAATTGCATAGCAGGGCTACATGTGAGCATTAGCAAGGGACTAATTACTCAGCACCCTAAGGCACAGCTTTCTGTTGATGCAGCACAACAGTTCACATTCTGAATTAGAAAAAAAATGACTGTTTATAAATGCTGTCAGATTTTAGACATGTAGAGTGGAAGGAGGATAAGGCTGAATAATAGAGGTGCCCTGCAAAAGGCTTGTGGATTCAAGACTCCAGCATCACTTGCCTACAAAGAAATGAAGCTGTTTGAAACTTAATAAAAGAGACCAAACAATACCTGGACATTACCTTGTGTACCTTTATTTATAGACTACAGTTTAGTAAACAGTGAGAGATGATTTTGTGTAAAATGAGTTGGCATCATAATTAGTGTGAGCTGACAGACCAGTGGGTGGTGGTCTTCAGACGCACTACCAATGACCCCTCTACGTGCCTGGCCAGTTTGAAAAGCCACTCAGAAAAGCCTTGTTAGCAGTACAATAGATTCAGAAACTGGACAGTTAGAAGACGCAAAAAAAATATTATAATAATAATAATAATAATAAGCAGCTGAATTACTGAATAGAACAGCAGTATTACACCGTATCATTGGCCTGATGCTCTAAAGAACAGAAACTATGGTTAATTTAGGTTTGGAATCCGCTAACCACAAACCTCTATGACGGCCTAAACCCATACAGTAAAAAAAGAGCATCTGAAATAGTTATCAAATCTCAGGAAACTGCTATAGCAGAAAATTATTCAGCATAGAATGGTACAGAGGCAATAACCAAGAGTTGCCCCTTTCTGCTCTTAAATAATATTACTTCATGTAAATTGATAATTGCATATCATGAGAAATTAATAAAAAAAAAAATCAGGCAGTGGCAATCAGCCAGGCAATGAGGCTCCCTCCACCCCGTTTGCAAGGTCTTCCCTGTCTCTGTTCCTATAACAAGAATATTCCAGGACTGGGTTCTTCATACCATGACCTGACATTTTTAGGCTACGGCAATCATTAATGTCCTGGAACACCGTGATGGGAGCAGAAAGGGGAGACAAAAGGCACAACAAAGCCCGGCGATAGAGCGGCTGGCGGTCTCAGTGCATCTGTTGGCATGTTTCGAACAGAGCGAGGTCTTTTTCCCGGCCCACGGGGACAATGGCAGTGGCAGTAGGCCATTGCACTGGCCTGTCTTCATGTTGCCGATAGGCGAGGGCAGAGCTTAAAGCCGGAGGGAGGGAGATTTACATGATGACACATGGTGGACGACTTTTGTTGATCTTCTGCACAGGTTTCCCATCGTAGGCTTTTTGCACAGCAGCCAAAATCTGCAGTAGGCAGTGACAAAAAGGACATAGGTCAGATATTGTCCATGTTATGACTGGAGCCTGTGATAATGGAAGAATGGAAGACAGTGAGAGAGAGTGTGAATTATTGACAGGTGTACTCACGTCATCCTCGTACGGGAAGCCACTGGTCTCAAGCTTGGAGAAAACCAGCTGCCCGTTGATTTCGATTTCGAAGCTGCCTGTACAGAGAGAAAGCAACAATACCTTTGTGCTACATTACACAAACAATGTAGGGGATATCATTCATTCCTGCCGTGACTTACTTTGCCTTCCTACGACGCCTGACAATTCCGCATCGGGGAACTCAGCGGTGACAACCCGGGCGAGCTCCCGATAGCGGGGCTCGTACCCTCATCCGCCACTAACAGGGAAACGAAAATAAATATCTGCTAGTTAGTGATCATTTCCAAGCAACTAAGTGCAGCATATACAACGTTGGTTGTGGTGGTAACTAGCTTGCTATTTCAGTCACAAACAGCGATCCTGCCAATAGTAGCTTAGCTCGCCCTGTTAGCTAATCAGCTAACGCTAATATGATCTCAATTAGCTGCGGTTGTTAGGACCGAAGCAGCAACAGAAAGAGCTGAAGCACTTTCAAAAATAACTGACATGAATGAAAATGAATATAATAAAAATGAAGTTAACGTTACCAGTATTCGACTTTGACTTGCACACCCATTGTTGTTTTCCGATTATCGAGACTTTTGTTGCTTGTGCAACACTCAACTAGGGAATGGGCGGAGCGTGACGCGTCTGTCAAACCAGCCACAGCTGACCAGAATAAAAAGGGAAATGGGACAATTTTATCTTCAGAATAAAAGCGTAAAATTTGTCACTCGGTTCAGGAACTAACAGCTGTGCCACAAATTTAAATGGCCTTCTTCAAAATAGTAGTTTATAGTAGTAGTTTCTCTGCGTGTTTTTGGCAGCCAATATGGCAATTTATGTCAACTTATACAGGCCTATTTGCAGAGGTGTAAAATCCAGGTTCATAAAGTAAAAGGATTGCCAGAGTTTTATTTTGTAATTTTCTGATTTTCCAATTAGTTATTATTCTACAGCATGGGGAGGGACTAATAACTGTGATCACCTGGTTAAGTGAACAGGCGGGGGAAAATCCTGGCAGGACATTTACTTTCTGAACCAGGAGTTTCACACCAATATTTGGGGTGGAAAGAGAATTTTACATATACTACAGATTCCCTCTTAACTATATTCCTGATTTTCATTTTGGAACTTTTTCCTCATATTTTGGATTTCTTGTATTTCTCATAAAAACGCATGGTTGGCATAAGGATTTTTTGAATCTTGTAAGCGGAAGTCTTTTTTTTATTCTGTCTGACTTCACACTAGTAGGCAGCAGGACGAAAACACTGGCAGGACAGCATTCTGATAATGTTTGCGGCCTACTTCCTTCCTCACCACTGTTTAGCAATACACTAGTCGATATGGAATATTAGGGTAGATAATAGGATGTAGGATTTGGATTAAAAGCAAATTAACTATGTCAATGTTGAAGTGGTTATGAAAATAAATCATCAACTTTCAGGCCACATCTTCCCAGCGAAAAGTCACTATTATATTTCTAAAATATTCCTGTGAACATTTATAGTGTGGCTGTGGTGCTGAATTGTGAGTTCATTGTGACCTTATTCTATTTCATGGTAATTGTTTATCTCCTATGGTATACCTTATACCAACATTTCTATAGGGACTTATAGTTTTGCTGTGATGCTGTAGTATCCTTATAAAATGTGTTATATATGATAAAACAGAGCTGCACCTCTGTGTTTGCCAAATGATAAAAGAAACATATTTTTTCCTCTTTAAAAATGGATTGGAGACCTGCTGATAGGTGTGGCTGTGGCTGTATCCCACTGCATGTCTCTGATTACTCATGGCAGACAACCTTCAGACTCATAAACACATAAAACAGTGCCACTCCTTCAAGAGTAAGCTTTGTCTTTTCCCAACCACTGCTTCCAGCACGTGAACCGAGGCTATCTTTTTAAAATCTACTTGCATACTGCTATTGGAAGCAACACATATTGGATTACAGAGGGTAGAGAATGTAAGATGGCATCCACGGAACTGACAACATGTAAGTGGTCATTTCTCACATCTCGTACCAAAAGCAACTCTTGTGTTGAGTGGTATAAATGTCAAATTTGGCAGCTTTAGTAGCCTATCTATTATGAGGCGATGACTTTATGAATTTTCAAGGCTTTGCTATCAAAAGCAGTGCACCTAGGCTTTGGAACGACCTGCCCAGGTTATGAGTATCATATTTTAAGTCCCTTCTTAAAAATGTATTCAATAGACTTGCTTTTATGTGGTATCCTGTTTTTTTCCTACATTCTTATCATTTTATCTTGTTGTGTCTTGTTATTTACTGGTTTTAATTTATTTTAAAAGCATGATATTTTTTTTGATGTGATTATTAAAGTGCTACACAATTGAAGGCCAATGTTATAATTTGTTCAAATTACAGTATGCAGCCAGTACAATACCAGCTCAATGCACTAATTTTGTGTCATTTCCGGGTCTGTGCATCAGGTGTCATTTTAATCTGGTAGAGCACAGTGGCACCATAACAATCTCAAACATCATACTGTTAATGACTGGAATAACAACCCATTTGAACTAGAACTTACATTCTGGACAATATAACACAACTTTTAACAGCCAAGAGTAACCAAGTCTTTTCCTGTGGTATGCATTTATTTCTCTCTGCTAGGGGACGGTTGGCGCACGTCACAATTAAAAATTGTCCTTCTTGGTGGCAGAAACTCTGGGAAGAGCCGCGTGGGGAACATCATCCTGGGCAAAGAGGAGTTCGTCACTAAGGAGAGGACCACCTGCTCCCGGAGGCTGGGTGCGGTGGCGGGGCGGTGGGTCACGGTGGTGGACGCACCCGGCTGGTGGTGCGACTTCAGCGCTCAGGACACGTCCGAGTTGGTCAAACGGGAGATTGTGAGCAGCGTCCCTCTGTGTTCACCGGGACCGCACGTGTTTTTGATCACAGTTAAGGCGAGCTCGTTCCTCTCAGGGAAACGTCTAAGGGCTCTGGAGGAGCATCTGGCCTTGCTCGGCGAGAAGGTGTGGGGACACTGCATTGTTGTTTTTACCTCCGCTGACCAGGCGGAACATGCGC
>OOFE01017898.1:2803-14745 GCA_900323365.1 Monocentris japonica | reverse complement strand
TGCTATGTATGCCTGAGGAAGTCCTGCAGAGGAGAGGCCTGCAACCAGAACTCCTAACCTAGCCCTCTGACATCACCACCACCATCACCGCCCTGCCACACCTTCCCTACCCCAGGAGCCAGGGATGGTTGTTGGGAGCAGAGAGAGGACCACCACACGTTAGGGTTATCTGAAGACTCATTTTAGCAACAGGTTTTGCTCTCCAGGCATTTAAGATATTGAGGACAAACAGAGTTGCGCAGTTCTGATATGATTCTTCTGAGCCCTCCTGGTTTAATTATCTGTGCATTCTATGAATCTGTCTTCTTGTTTTAGCTGCTAGGGACGGAACCAGTTCAAGGAATGAAAACTGCTTTTGAAGGAATGAGAACAAGATGTGCTGAAGTGTCACCATCATCCTCAACAATTTATCAGCTACCAAACTGCTCTGGGATTGTTTTTTATTACTTTCTTTTCTGCTCTCCTCACTCCTCTCATCGTTATGGTTATGCTTGGATCAAACCAACAGCAAAATGAGTTTGTTTCCTTCTCCTGCTTACCAGAGATAGCCGCGGGTCTTCGTACCACCGTGACTTCAAGTGAGGGCAGGTGAAGGGTGGTGATACACCAGCGACCGGCACACACTACAGAGATATGCTTAGTTTGTTGGTAAATGCACGGGAAAGTTAGTTCTGTGATTGCATTGCGTTCATGCTCTCATTGCCTTTGGGGGTGCAAGAAACTTCACAGCTCTGCTTCATAGTCAGTTTGTATGAAGCTCCAGATCTCTCTGTTGTCTGTCCCCCCTTTTTGGTTCTGCCTTTTTCTGTATCCACGGTCTCAGATCAGATTGTTTCCTCTTCTGTTTGTGTTTCCTCTTCTGTTTCCTCAGTCCCTTCTAGAAACTATCACTGCTAATGGGTGTCACAACTGGAGATGCAACAGGGGGCTTTTTGCAAAAAGTGTGTTTGTTTTGTTTGTCATATCACTGCATTGTACTAACCTCAGCTTGCAATACATGCAGACATTTTGGTGCAGGAAGTCAAGGGACTGGTTGGTGACTGGAAACACCCAATGCTTGAATACGTGGTGGTAGTGTCCTCATCTGTTAGCTACACTATTTATTGAAGTTCTTGTTACCAAACCAACAATGTTATGCAGCCCTAACCTAGGGGGGAAAATGGATAGAATTGTTCCCAGCACTAGTGTGTAAAGTCAGAAACTATTTCCAGTCAGATTCTGCAGGTTGTCTCTGTGATGGCGATGATTAAATTAACATCGACTTATTTACTTAAATTATTTTGTTTGATCCATTTAAAATAATCATATTGATATGGAAACTTTATGTCAGCTTGCTGTCTGAACGATATCCACTTCTCTTACTGAGGGTAAATAAATGACTTCTTGAATCAGTTCCAGGGCTGTCTCCAGTTTAAGTAATGAATGGTAGGTATGAGGTAGGAGCTGAGGTCTGAGTTGAGAGTTGAGAGTTTTTTCAAGGAAATGTGTTACTTATTACTTAAAATCCTTAAAAAACACAGAGTCAACGATGACGATCAACCGGTTAGACCACTAACCTGTATTGCACGGGGCACCTCCAGTCCCACAGAGGCCACATACTTTTGCACAACTGTATGTTACATATGAATGAATATTACTGTAATTCTTTTGGTTGCCAATAAATCCATACGATTTCCCCTGAAGTGTGATTCAACTCATCTTTGCACAAAGCGAGCCTAAAGAATGGACAAGCTGGGGATGGCCTGGGATGCCATAAGTCACTGCTGAGCCTTCTGGAGGCGCCATGGGCCTCATTCAATGAAACATCTGTGATTGGAGGAGACCAGTTGGTAACCCCAGTTGACAGACCGGCACTCACCCTGTAGCCTTGTGAAGTTTGAGGTCTGAAGAAACACCACTAGATGGCGTCCTCATCACACAATCTGTAAACCCATTTATGTTGCTGCAAAATGTGTGGAGATCTACACAAGGAGTCAAACGTTGAGTTATTGGTTATTGATTATAGTATTAGGAAGGAAATCTGCATTGCAACTTTGATTCAATGAGTGGGGCATAAAAATCAGACGTAACATGTCTGGCTCTTAATAGTGAGTTTCTAGTGACTATCATGATTTATGACATTTTTTAAATCCTGTGGTATCACTATGATATTCCTATATGAACTGTAGTAGCCTTCTACAGTTTATTATAGGATTGCTATAGTTCTATCTCTTTGGGATTAAAACATTTGGTTTAGTCTAGGTTTGCTTTATTAACGCACAAGTGGAATAAATCTAACTTGTGCAATACAATACAATGCATCTGCATCAGAATCATGCAGCAGTTGTTTTCATTTTATACAAAAAGAAACAAAGCAATACATAAAAATAAATAAATAAATACAACAGGGGAAGGAGTGGAAGAAACCACACAAAAAAAGCCCTCCTTCCCCCTGCAGTCATTCATTATGACTTACACTGCATCCCATATACACAACATTTCATCACACAGTACTACAGGGCAACACCATCCTGAGGCTCCCCTGAGGCACCGGGTCACCAGGTCATCTGGTAAGTAGTTTATCAAAGGTTTCCATATTCTGGCAAAAAATTCTTTGGCTGCCCTCAGATCTGCCCTATGAAATAAATGAACTTCCTTGTGTCAGAGGGGTCAGAATGAAAGCCTTTTACATTTCTACATGCCACACCGTAGCCTTGTTGTGAGCCGATGCAGGATTCAGTGGTAGCAGGGCAAACATTCCTGTCACTCTGGAAAATGTCACAAATGATATAAGATATTAAGTTTAATGGCGGCGGCAGCTTGTAATAAAGGGGTAGCAGAAGATTGATGCTCTCCCCCGGGGTAATTAGAGGCAAGTAATCCTTTCTTACCTGTTTTCCTCTTCCTGTGCAACGTACAGCCCGATGAGAAAACGAGACCTTATCTAGAATAGTTTTTACAAAGGAGCGTTGATAAAGTGATGATATTCCAACATAACTGTAAGGTACATTATTATCTGCCTGCACCAATTATTGTTTCATGATGTTAGTAAAGACGTTGTTCGCTGTAATATTTAGATGCACGTCTGAATTCCAGCTACATGCATTTTTTTATCACGTAAAGTCCGGGATGTGAGTGACTGTGGGCCTGCAAAAAATAAACAGGCAGTCTGTGAGTTTTGTATTTATTTGTACATTTATTTAGTCAGTAGAGGAGCAGTAATCTGTGGGCCCCTGGTGTCTGGGCAGAGACAAACATGCTGGTTGTTAGGCTACTGAGAAACCCCACTGGCTCTCATTAGTGAGAGAGAGAGAGAAAGCAAGACAGATGGTGGAGAGACGAAAAAGAAAGTGAGAGTGAGAAAAAGCAAATGAGAGAAAGAAAAGGAGAGAGAGAGAGAAAGAGAGAGAGACAGATGGATGGGTCACGGCTCTCACCACTCACTCTTGTTTGTTTGCAGGGAAACCGCAACCAATTTTTCCTCCCCTCTCCCCTTCTCGATCCTGTCACCCTCTTGTTATCTCTCAGCACAAAATACTGAGGATTAGTATCCGCCACAGGAACAGCAGGCAAACACTGCCGAAATGTGTCTTTCAACCAGTGTATTATTAGATATGAATTTGATAATGACTCACATGTTGGTTATGGCAAAATGGAAATGCTCTGAAAAGTGGACACAAGAGTTATCGGTTTGAATTTGTACTCTAGTTTAGTAGTTATTTGGATCAGCACCGCATCTCGAGCCAGAACCTGAGGGACAGCACATTAGGACACTGTGTCCTGCTGCTGTTTACTCTTAGTTCATAACTCACCTCAAGTCAGTGCAGATAGTTTTACCCATCAAGCCTCTTCAGTCTGGACTGGAGGCACAGTTAAACGGATCACTCTGGGGGACTGTAAACAAGCATACTCTATCTGTCCTTTGGTTAAAATCCTCTGAGCAACACATAGCCAGAGCCAGAGCCAGTCCCTGATGATTCGTGCAACCAACTGGTGCAGCCAAAGTGCAGTTTCTGCTAATTCCACACATAAAATAATACTGTGGAGCAGCAACTTCAGTAGAATCCATTAACAACATGAAACCATCATCTTTTCTTAACTGCTTTGCGGTTGTCAGCCACTTTATTCACTGTGGAGTCTCCAGATGGTCCTCAGCCTCATTGCGGATGTTGGAGAGCATCGTGGCGTTCAGCCCTCCAGGTTGAGGTAGCCCTGGAGACGCAGAGGCAGAGGCAGAGCTCCGATGCCGCCGGGCAGGAGGCTCAGGACCAGAAGCCTCCTCCTTATGACAGCCCGGCACAGATGACTCAGCTCGCAGGGATCCTGACAGCGGTTGCGGGGGATGTGGTCTCGCCATTCCTTGATCAGAGGTTGCAGTCCATGCATAACATGCATCTGGAAGGACAGAGACGTGACGTGGGTAATGCAGTGTCCTCACCCCTTTTGTATTTGTCGGATTACCCTCCGATCCATGACACCTCCAGAGAGGAGCCTCAACTTGTGCCTGAGAGATTGTGACCCTCCCACGCTTGGCCCTGGCCTGCCAAGATCTAATCGACCAAAGTCAATAGCATACCATATGATTAAAGATCCTCTCACACTGTTAGAAATCATCCAGCTGTGCTGTTCAGTGCATTCCATCTCATGAGGAAACGTAATTTATACTGCTTCTACTTCAATCACTGAATTTCTACGTTTCCCTGAATGACTTCTGACATCCCCGGAGAACAGGCATGAAAAAGTGAGAGCGCCCCTTCCTCAAAACTCAACATGTCTTGTGGCTGCAATGCATTGTGGTCTATTGAGGCTACTGTCAGTGGAGAAATTGGTCTCTCTCCTCTTCCTCCAATGGATTTCTCCCTGTATGATTGCTGAACGTCGCTCTAGAAAGAAACCCTTGCTCTTTGATTCTGAGAGCTGACACCAAAACCTGACTTTTACCGTTGATGTTTTAGAGCGACACGTCGCTGGAAATATTTCGATGTGACATCATGTTGTCTATGTTTGGCCAGTTATCCACAGTAATAAGAAAAATACACCACCAAACAATAAAATGGGCCAAGAAAGACAATGCACCGCCAATAGCTAGTATAGTATAGTGTTAGTATAGTTAGTATAGTGTTTCAGGGTAGATTGAGTGTCTTGGATGTTCCACAAACCTCAATATCTGCAATGGAAACATGGGTGAGCACCCTGAGGCAGAGTGCCAGGCAGTCAGTCAGCTCTGTTATTCGAGTGTTGTGGGGGAGGTTATTCAACTCCTCCAGGGGCAGCGGGTTAAACAAGATGGAGATGATGATGTAGCTGGGTCTCCTCTCCCTCTCCAACATACCATACTGGAGGAGGATCTTAAGCGCATCAAACTGGAAGTTCTGGGCCACGAGCATTAGAGGAGTCAGCCCACCCATGGGGCAGTAGATGGGAGTGAAAGACCTAAGCAAAAGACATGAATCCAGTCACTGACACAAAATTGGATAGGTCTGGACATTGTATCGTATTGTATCGTATCGTATCGTATTGTGTATTGTGTATTGTGTATTGTTAGCTCGCCTCACTAAAAGAGGATGGTTGACTCTCTGATAGCAAAACATTTGAAGTTGTTTGGATGACATTTACTGAGATGAAATACCTCCATGCCAGGGCCAACTGGTCTGTCTGGTTCTGAACATACACGGACATGAGCTCCATCAATCTCCTTACAATGTGTGCGTTGCCACTGTGTGTACAGACCCAGTGGAGAATGATGTTGGTGCACACATTGATGAATTCCATGTAGAACTGTGCTCCCATGCGGGTGTGAGCACGCTTGGCAAAGTGTATGAAATCAGCTATAGTTGAATCCAACTTCTCCGGTGTTACATTCCGCAAAAGTTTCCCCAACGTTTTGTAGATTCTTGGCACGTACGTCTGTTGCCCCCATGGCCTGGGAACCTGAGGCCTCTGAACTAGTGTTACCTGTGCAACCAACGTGACAAAGACGTTGTCGCTGGAGCTCTGCTCTTCATCACTATCGCTCATCGTCGCGGTCTGGTCTGAAGTTTTCAAGGTGACAGGCTTTTCCCCAAAGCCCTGAGTTCTAAAGTCATTATGACACAAGCTGGCGTGCAACAATTATCATGCTTCTATCATTCCATAGAAGCTTTGTTCTGCTCTAAACAGTGATGTAGAATCAAAAGGTGGGTAAAGTGTGGCCAGACGGTCATCATCAAAAGGCAAACAACCACCAATATATATTTCTTAAAAGACTAAAACAGTTCAGGTGGGTTTTACTACCTTTTCTGTGTGGATTTCATACACCTGATGGTGTTTTTATGTAAGCTTTTTAATAAAAGCATTAACTTGACAGTGTACGTTCAAGATCTGTCTCAGCTTCAGATTGCCATGACATTGACTTCCAGCTCTTGGCATTTCTTTGCACCAATTCTCCTTTTGCCTCTGAATATGAATGTGAGTTCAATCTATCGAACAAAGAGCAGTCGTGTGTCTCTCCAGCCTCGCCAAGGATGCATTGACAAGGACGCACACATTTCTTGACTTTTCTATCCTCTGATGTGGTTTTGACTCTCGCCCAGCACTAAACTGAGCGGCTTTCTGTTCAACATCATCCAGTGCAGGTTGTTGCTTTCTGCCTCAGAATTTAGAGGAGAATATGAAGCTTAGTGTAAGTTCAATCAGGAAGGCTACATCTCTCCCACTACTCTCTCTTCCATTCATAACGTATCATCCAATCACACAAGTTCATGTTTCATACACCTTCTTTCAAACCAATCACAAACCTATACGTTCGACTCCATCAGATATCCCAGAGGGGTTTTATCTTCCTGTCTTCAGCCTGTCCGTGGGGATCTTCACCCTAAGAATGGATACCTCTTGGAGTGTACAACAAATCTTTGTCTACACCAAATCTCATGTTATTGTCTTCAATAAATCTTTTTGTATTGGTAATCCTGGTCTCTCCTGATTGAACTGTAAATTTTGCTCCTTATATAATAAATATATAATGTAATAATATAATACAAAATAGGCTTAAACCTGTTCTGTGTTACCACTGGGCCACTAGTTTGGCTGACAGGTCTTCAACCAGAGAGAAACAGGGACCACTCAATGTTTGTGGAACATTTGTTTGAACCTTTTCCAGCGACACCCTGCTTCACGTTCATAGTTACACTCATTCCCACCTGGGAGCTTCCCATTACAACCAGTCTTCCACTGCTGGCCACTGAGCAGTTGCTGGTTAAGTGCCTTGCTCAAGGGCACCTCAAAAATAGTCATTCACTCTCAATTTGAATTCAGGTTTTCTGGTTTGTGGAATATTTTTAATCATGACTATTATTGATTTCGTTGAAGCACTCACACACACATTGTGTCACACACACACAGAACGCTAGATACAGTGAAATGATAAATACCTGTTACAGCTGCTATAGGATTGTGCTGCTTCCCTTCTCATCGACATATTGTCATACTCACTAGGAGGCAGTAAAGCTCAAACGTTGGACTGACGCACGGTGATGGTGGCATGGATACAACCTGGGTTATGGTATGGCTGAGCCTCAGTTATCTGCATTGGGTGGCATTTCTCCCTCTCCATCTATATAGGCTATATGACCATTACCCTCTCAGGTTATTGATTTCAGATTTCAACCTATAATGTGTTTTAGTGAATAACTGGATGCATGAAGCAGAAATACACAGTGTGCAAACGGACACATGGTGATTACATTTCCATTTATACTTCATCCCATTGGCAGGAGAAGCAAATGGGTCAAAATGAGTCAAAAATGATTCATCCGTATCTCATATGGCAACAGGCAACGTTGTAAGCCTTGTTGGAACCAGAGTGGCACATTGGACAGCAGCTTATCTGCTGTTTCTGTTGCTTGAGGCAATGTGACGTGCAAGTACATCCTCTGTACATAGTACTAGTACTAGTCTCTCAGACAGTTCTGAGGACTGAAATGTTTTGCTTGTGTAATACTGCTACATCAGTTCAATTTTATTCAGGTCACAGTGAGAGTCCTCACCTAGAAAACAAAAGAAAATTTAGTACAGGTAGAAGAGTAGCTCACTCAACCACTAGTTACCCTCCAGTAAAAATCACTAAGATGCTGTGCCTGTTCCAAAATTGTCCCACTCAAAAAATTAATGGATGACCCATTTTGGTGTGATCCTCCTAGGTCAATATCAGCCCAAGTTTTAAGGACAGTTCCTTTTTAGTTTGTATGAACAAACCAGAAGTATCGCCTATGGGTGATAAATGGCTGGGATGGGGTACTGAGAATGTCAGATCTTATTGTAGTCATTACTTTTCTGTCCAAAACTAAAAATAGGATACATGCTTAAAAAGTAGAAGTAAAAGTACAAACTTTTAAAAGTACACCCCCTCCACCCCTCCTCCTTCCACTATCTGGGATCTCATCCCTCACCCCCATGTGTTAGCACAAATATTACAAAGTGCTTACAGCATGAAAAGGGTGAAATATTACATCAGACTCCAGGTAGGATCTGATCCTCCTCATTGCATCATCCCAGAAATTTAGGTTGGAGATTTTAGATTTTAGAGTTAACCAAGACTGCCCGCTGGTTTACTAGCAGCTAGGTGGCTAGCAGTTTTCCATAGACACAGGGGGAAAACATCTTATAAAAGCTAAACAAAGGAAAAGATTGTGTTGAAAATCAGCACCCACAGTTACATAACCAATTATGACATGTACACACTTTTGTAACTTTTAAGGGAAAAGTCTTTGGTACAAGATGTGTTGAGAAATGTAGTTCCACTTGTCTCTAACAGATTCTGGGTAGTGTAGTCTGGTAAGCACAAATACATTTAAGTTCTATTGATTGAATTCCAACTAAATCAGGCCAAGGTATAAATACCACTTTGGTCTATAACATAGTCCAAAATGGGAACTTTACAGTTTGTAGTTTGCTTATATCAAGTAATATGTAACATGAGGAGTGAACTAGAGCCAGGCGGGGATGACTTCAACTTTGGCTCCCTTATTTCTGCCTCTGAGGAATGCCTGTCTAACTAAAACTCCATTCGGCAGATCTCGCTTTCTCTTCCTTTTTAGTTTTACTTTCTTCTCTCTCCAACTCCCTCGTCCCATCCGCACTGTATCTCCCTTGTAAACTGACAGTCTGTAAAGGCCCACCTGGAGGCATCAGCTGGGAACCTCCACCAGCGGCATTGTCTGTGTCTGTCAGCACAGGAGGAGGGTTTCAGAACCTGGGAGGGCCCATCACTCAGGCATCCTCTTACTGGGCTGACTGGGCCAACTAAAGCCTGGGAACAAAACCAACGCTGACCAGCATTCTCATCAACCAAATGGGTCCAGGTACCCTGAAACCAGACCCTGTATCACAGCTTGGTGTCTGGTATATTTATGCCAGACAGCCCTGGAAGAAAAATGAGTACAGAGCCATCTGTGCTGGGGATGTTTCTTTTTTCTTCTTCTTGTCACAATAGTGTCAATCTATCCCTCTCTCAGTCCATCAGCGTATTACTCCTGTAGCACATGCATTCATTCAGTTTTCACCTCAAGGTTTATTGGTTGGCCATTATATTATAAAAGAATCGATAAACTGTAAGTATAAATTACAGGTATGAGCAGACACCGATGATGCTGTACCCTTAAATCACTTTTCTGTTGTAGCTTATTTTTCATCACTTTAGCACCTAACTTATAAAGATTTTCCATTCTTTGCACCATAAGCCTGTGTGAACATTTCCTTTTGTGCTGGTTCCTTTCTTTCTGATATTATTTCTCTGCAGGTCTGAAAAAGCTCGAGTGTAAAATGTGATACATTCTCTTGAAGTGTCTCCAAAATGAAGACGAGCCGGTCTCACTTTGTCCACTAAGGTCTTAAATTAGCTGCTATCCTTTAAAAAGTACCATAATCTGTTTTAATTCTGTGCCATCGGTCATTTTTTTTCACTTGTTTCAAATGAAGGACGTGCCATTTTGGAAGCAAACTCTCGAAACAACGCCCATGTCGTGCTAGATGGAGGGTAAACTTGGCATGGCCGGCTGGCGTGGCTGTCACGGGATCCACAAAGCTCAATTCCTCTGAGACAGCGATCTGAGACTGATGACTGAAAAAAAACCTGTTTTTATCTCAGCGGCCTTGTGTTACCTTTCCCAGCTTTCCCGTGTCTGATAGCCCCTTATCACATCTGAAAGGTGACAGAGTATCACCCTCTTAATCATTCATAGGTCATTTCAAATGCACGGTCCGCGGATGACCTTGATTTCCTCTCTTGAACGTGTGTGTGTGTGTGTGTGTGTGTGTGCACTCCTGAGAATATAATCCGTGATGAGGCACTCACAGAGTTTGAGGATTTACTTTTTTCGTGCTCTGTTTGAAAGGCTTTATGAAAAGAGAGTGGTAGAGAGACAGACAGAGACAAAATGAGAGCGAGAGGGAGACTTCTGATAACCCTAATAGAGTTATTGATTTGGAAAGAGACCCGGCTGCACACCTGGCAAGATTTAACAGAAAAACCTCGAGAGTTTAATCAACGCACAGACAGCTAATCAAAACAGTGAGGCTTTTCAGCAGCCTCTGGTTACCTTGTCAGAGGGATTTAGGTGTGTGTGTGTGTCTCACCAGCATAGGCCTACATGTCCGTACCTTTGTGGATTCATGTTTGTTTGTGCCTCAGTAATGGCGGAAGGCGTACATCAAATATTCATGCCTTTTAAAAAAAACGGTCAGATTGGTTTCTTTCAATTGCAAACAAGAGCGACAACTTGGAAAATTTCGATTTACTCAGGGTGTCAAGTCGTCTACTAGAAAGGCAGGCTGCGCCTGAACTCATTTGCAGCTCCAATACAGGCGGAGGAAACACAAAGGCGGCATCTGAATAAAATGACGGAGGGGACAGGCAGGACGTTAGGCAGGCTTCTATCTTTCTCTGATGACCTCAACCACACCCAATCAGGGCTCAGGCATCTCATAGCCAAGATGGATGAATCAAAATATGTCGTCTGCTTGGTGATTCAATGTCTGTCGGTTTGCACTACAGTGAACTACAGCACAATGCCAGAGCTTGTGCTAGTAACAGTGGTAACTTTAAAAGGGACTGTGCAATGTATTCAAACTTTCCTTTATTGATTAAAGTTGTTTTGTTCAAAAAGTTGAATTGAATGCCTTAAATATACGATTCATATATTCACATCCATCACAGTACAGCTGCATTTGATATCCATTTACCAACGCCTTGAAATCCACCAGCAAGGTTCACACTGACTGTTCGAATCAAAGGGTCTTGTACTGTCTGCACATCAGGGTCCAGTATTGTGACGGTTGAGCCTTTTAACTCAGAGGCCTGCCTATTGGAGGTCAAATGTTGGATGTCCCTAAACTTCTTACTTAATGGCAACAAAACTGAGATGCTGATTGTAGGACCAGCTAGACGTAGACATTTGTTTGAGAATAGTAAATTTTGATAGTTGTGTAATCTCCCAGAGCCCATATGTTAAAAACCTTGGGGTAAAATTCAACCCTACCCTCTCATTCGAGTTGTATATTAAGGAGACCACTAAAACAGCGTTTTATCATCTTCACAATATTGCCAAGATTCGACCCATGCTAACAGAGGCAGAGGCAGAAATTTTAGTACATGCCTTTGTATCATCAAGAATCGACTATTGCAATGTCCCCTTTTCGGGCTTACCAACTGGGCGCACTAAAAAACTACAAGTGGTCCAGAATGCTGCTGCCAGAATCCTGACCAAAACTAGGAAATTTAACCGCGGCAGGTTGGCCTAGCGGTTAGAGAGACTGACCCGTGACCGGAGGGTCACTGGTTCGATCCCTGGCACCACCAGGGGGGTGTATTCCAGCTGTGAGCTGGTGATCTGAAAATGACTGGTGTCACAGCTACGGTGCCCACCAACACTGCCAAAGTGCCCTTGAGCAAGGCACTTAACCCCAAACCCCAGGTGCGCTGTTCATTG
>OOFE01017888.1:0-20808 GCA_900323365.1 Monocentris japonica | reverse complement strand
CTTACATTTCTATTTTTTTTTTTTTTTTTATAAAAATTTTTTTTTTTTTTTTTTTTTTTTTTTTTTTTTTTTTTTTTGTAGGTCCAGATTCGGCCCTGGAACCTAAATGACAGTGACTTTGTAATGGACGGCTCTCAGCCTCTTGACCCAAGGAAGACCATCTTTGTAGGGGGTGTCCCACGTCCCCTCCGTGCAGGTACACTTCCGTGGTTATCTCTAGGGCCAGCCATCTTGCATTTCTGAAACTCTGACTGTTTTGATTGTTGCGCATATCTGTTAACATCGCACTTTTATATTGTCATTCCAGTGGAGCTTGCCATGATCATGGACCGTCTGTATGGGGGCGTGTGTTATGCTGGGATTGACACAGACCCTGAACTGAAGTATCCAAAAGGGGCAGGGCGAGTGGCCTTCTCCAATCAGCAAAGCTACATTGCAGCCATTAGTGCCCGATTTGTTCAACTGCAGCATGGGGAGATTGATAAACGGGTGAGTCGATCTGATCTCGGCTGATCCTTCAGTATTTTCAGGTCTGACAAACAATGCATAGATGTTCATAAGATATTATGTTATTTCCACTTTTCCAGTATTTAGCTGTGATTGCATTCAAGGTTTTTTTTTTGCAATTTCACTCACTTTCCATACCTCTGTTTTACCCCACCATTTCTATTATCCTTCCTCATTTCATCCCTCCTTCCCAGGTGGAAGTGAAGCCATATGTCCTGGATGACCAGCTGTGTGATGAGTGCCAAGGCACCCGCTGTGGGGGAAAGTTTGCCCCTTTCTTCTGCGCCAACGTGACCTGTCTGCAGTACTACTGTGAGTACTGCTGGGCGGCCATCCACTCCCGGGCTGGCCGAGAGTTCCACAAGCCGCTGGTGAAGGAGGGAGGGGACCGACCACGACACATCTCCTTCCGCTGGAACTGAAGAGAGGGGAAAGGGAGGGAAAGCGGGAATGGGGAGGGATTGAGAGAAAGGGGTAGTTGGGGAAGGGCTGTGGGTTACGAGATAAAAAATAAATGCACTTTTCTTTTTGCTGGTTCCTTTAAGTTTAAAAAAAAAAAAAAAAAGAAGAAGCAATCTTTAATTTATTTTTTTAATTGGGCCTTCTAAAAGAAGTAAATGTTAAGAAAAAAGTGAAATCCCATTTATGTTTTGAATTTTAAGTTTAAGTGTGCATGAGCATATGGATGCGTTAGATTTGGAATTAGATGTTCTCTGACTTGACTGTACTTTCTTTCCTTGCGTTAGCTGGCAAAGCTGCTTACATTTGTTGTCAAGAGTAACATAAAATTTAAGTGAGGTTTGTCGTACCTGAATCAGTATACTAACTATGGAAGTTGCGTTTAAGAAGGGTGCATTTTCTTACTTTTTGCATGCAGGATTGGAGAATAACTGTACCACTTACCAAAGGTTGAGTGCAGCTGGTTGGATTGAACAGAGGAGGGACGCTATTTCAGATGGTTAGATGATTTAATTTTTCAAGCAGTTCAGTGTATAGCATCTAGCCACACCACAAAACAAAATCTCCCCTCAGTCTGGCACGTCTTTTTAGATTGCTGGCATGAGTTTTTAGGTCTTGGTTTAAAAATCGACACTTTGTAACCAGAAAGGGCAAACCAAAGATTGGCCTAAAACAAGTCTTCAAAAGCAGATGCTGATCTGAGGGATGTCAGGAGAAGGGTATGGCCTCTTGTCATATGGTGGAGGAAGGCTAGAGTTGTCTTGAGTTTCAGATTGTGGGTTTCAGACGAATAAGGCATAGCCCTCAGGGCTCAGGTATTGGCAGTAGTATTTGCTCACTTTATATTGTCAGGGATATTAGCACTGGAAGCTAACATGCTAATGTAGTACAAACTAATGGGAATGCACAGTCCAGTCTCCCTGAGCTGTCCTCATGGTGTACTACTGCACGCTCTACCATGACTGGAGCTTCTATCACAAGTGTTGTGGTTGGATACGGTAGTAGCTGGACACTCTTTGAAGAATTTGCTGTCACAGAGATAAAGATATTATTTTATACATGGCCTGCTGATTTTTGTACAGTGTTTTATAGCTGATTATTTTGTCATGAACATATATACATTTATTATGCACTACTTTTCTAAATATTTTTTTCAATAGTCATTTTAGGCACATTTTTCACAGATGGGAGAACTCCTTTTGCAATACCTCATTTTTTTCACTTGGTGAAAAATAATTTTGTACCTTTGTTACTAAGAGATCTGCATTTATGGTAAACTTAATTTAAAAAGAAAAATGAATGATATTAATATAATTTTCAATTTAGCTTTTATATATTTAAGTGCTGGTAAATCTCAAAATTGTCTGGTGCATTGGTGTGATTCTGTAGAAAAACATAAGGCTAGCATTAGCCAGGCATATACAGATTCTTCTCTGTCCTAATAAATATAATTACAGGATCCTAAGGCATGACAAGACCTTTCTAAACTGATTTTGATAGTCTAAATATATTCTGATATTCTGCTTCTAGATGTAGTCAATAAGAATATCATTAGGGTAAACGTTTTGGCTTTGGTCGATGTGAAATCTTCCCTTGTATCCCCAGAATGAATGACAGCTGTTTAAATATTTAGATCCTCTTTCTGGGACTGCCTGTAATTTCTAGTTATTCTTGGCATGCATGATATAATACAAAAATAACATGGCTAGTGTTAATGCAGGACCTAATGTGATGCACTAGATCTCCTTTTTCCCTTTGACTTTGTTTTCCTTATCTCATTGAGATCACCTCTCGTAGCCTCTCATGAAATTGTCTGCGTTCCTTACATAGACATGCTGTTTATGCAGACTACACAGTGACACCACTTGGATGCGTTTTGTAATGTAGAGGACACTCAGTAGGACATAGGTGAGGAGACTTGATCACTTGACCCCCTTTGTGATGTGGCATGCTTTGGGACATAACCTGAATGTGATTAATGTTGCAAGTTAACTTTGAGCCATTATGTGCAATACTTATTCTTTCCAGAAACAAGTCTCCACAGTGTAAATCATTTAATCCATATAAATCATGCAATCATTTACACATTATTTGTTTCCTATAGTTCATGCTGGTGTCTGCAAGAAAAAAAAAATCTAATTTATACCTGAATTTATTTTTAAACATTAGTTTTGTGCTCATTTACTTATTTTGCTACTACCATGCTACTGTGATTGAAAACATTGTAAATACTAGGTTGATAATGTATTTAGCATTTGCTATATTTTCAATTGAAATGTATAACTATCATTTGGATCAGATTTTTGTTATATTTTTGGGGTGATGTGTTCTCGTTGATGTGTCTAGTTTTTCTAATTGCTGTATTGTGCTCCACATTTTCAGATGAAAATAATATTGATATGTCTGTTAGTATTACTTGATTGCAAAATTTCAATAGTTTTTAATTGTATGCTGGGAAGGTTGTATTTATTAACATTTTTTTTTTACCCGCTATCATTTTGATTTTTATTAAGTCATTTCACATTTATAAGTTCCAATTTTTATATTTTCCTCCTGATTAAGTTACGCTACAATACAGACGTCAGTTTTTATAGTTGGTTTGTAGTATTGAAGTCAAACAAAGATCTAATGTCATATATTCATTTGCAGCCAACTATTTATAACTGTATGCATACATTTGAAGTATTTGTAATGTGAGATGTTGAACGAATAAAACAACTGAGGAAGAATTATTAGCCCGATGTTGTTCTGCAAGAAGTAAGGCTTTTAGCCCATTGAAGGCTGTGATGAATTGGCATGCTGCCTATAGGGTTTTCAGTCTAGTAATGGTTAAGATTGTCAGTTTTGCCATTATTGTGCAAAGGCAGTTTTCTGGCACATCTGGCTGGTTGGGTTGAATCAGGTCAGAGGTATTTATAGGCCCAGCTTATTTCAGGCCTTAAAGAGGGCTACTTAGCTCAATCTAAACCTCACATATTTTGTCTCAAATCTTTTTTTTTCCCCCTAGAAGTTCATATTATGGAAACAATAAAAGCTGTGTACCCTTTTTTCTGAAAAGTGAAAGGTAAACATAGGCCACAGCTGACTCATTGGTAATGAATTGAGGGATTTATCCCCCCAATTGTCATTGAATGCATCTTAATATGTAAAAATACAAATGCCCATAACAGAATAACAGTCACTGAAATTCTACTGATTCGGTTATTGAAGGAAATTGATAGAGCAGGCATCCCCAAACTCTTTCATGTCGAGGACTCCCAAATAGATATGCAGTAGGCACCCATTAGATACGGTTTTGTCCTGAGGAACCTCATCTGAGAATAACTGAATAACTGTCTGTATAAGGGGAGATAACATTAGGTACAGTGAAGCCTGATCAAAATATTTACTACGCATTCTCTCACTGTGCTCATTGTCTTGTCAATAGTTGATTAGGCTAGTGCTTGGGAATCTGCCAGCTGCAACTTCCCAGGTTTAAATGTAATTGTACTTTATTGGCCAAATCACACAGGGTAATCAGAATTGTTGAATGTAATTCTAGTTAAAAATAGTAAAATTGAGCTATTCCTCATTTTACTGGGGCCCCATGGACCATATACAGCAATTGCAAGGTTTTTGCAGTCGTCACTGCCACCTGCTGGCTACATTGAGAATTATTTTCAATAGCTTCGGAGGAATGGGAATAGGGCGCCTAACAGTTACTTGAGAAAATTTTGATTACTTTTTACACCCTCCGAAAACACACTTTACGAGTCTCAGCCGTCCGGACAAAACGTATATTTATACAACTTTAAAGTGGCGCTTGAGAGGAAAGTCCACAGCAGAGGGAAAAGGATGTCAAACGTTAAATTGAAGACTGTTTATGCGCCCCGGTTTGCCTCACCACCACCAGGCTCCAGTCAAACGGATGGACCACAACCTAACGAGTATCTGATACTGTTGCCCACAACTTGTAATCTTACTCGGGGAGAAAAGGTCAAAAGGGGGAAGGGTAAAAAAGGTCGGCTAACAAAAAAGGTCAAATTGACAAAGTCTGGCTGCCGTACGTTGTCAGTGGAAGAGGACGACAAAACACTGAGAAGAGCGATACCACAGCTTGCAGCGAAAATTAACAAGACAGCTGTCGGCCAAGGAGAGGAGACGCAGTGTAATGTTGCTGTTAGCTTAAGATTCAATGTTAGGTTAGCCGGGGCTAGTGCGGTGGTGCTAATGGGACATCCACAGGGTCCCCAGCAAAATGAGGAACAGTTGAATTTATTTCACCCACACAAGTTAACCATGACGGGAGAATATACCATTTTGATTATAGGGTTCGTGCTCCCCACTGTTGTTCACCTACAGAGCACGTGCAGTTATGCAGGGCTATGCTAACTAACTCCAAAAACCTTCTCAGATGGGGTTCCTCGAGACTAAATCTTAACAAATGGGTGTCTGTGGTGTATAATGCGTATTTGGGTATCCTTAACATGGTGGAAAAGGTTTGGGAACCCCTGTGCGAGTGTGGCAGAGCTAGCTAGACTTTGAAATATCATCAAACACGGTCTGCTTTGTTACAAGCTGACCAAACTAGTAAGCTAGCGCATTGTTGGCTAGCTATCAGCTTTTGACTAGTAGGCTATACAAATCGTAGGCTAAAGCATCACTTTCACATCCACTTTTTTGTGTTTCCAGGTGCTAGCGTTGATTCTGTCTATGTGAGTGGAGATGTTTTCACTTTCTCCCAGAGACCTAGCCTCGACAAAGCAGCAAATGAGGAGGAAAAGGTACACGTAATGTGGGGGTTGATTAATGCCACAGCCACAAATTCTAGCAAATGCATTCAATCTACACTGAACTCTATATGAATGTGAACTATCCATGACCCACCTTTCAAAAACATTTTCAATTCTTTCAAGTTGTCAAATACTTTACCATATGTCAATCAAAAATTTTGAGAAATTTCATTATTCCCATTGTACATAAAAGAAATATATATCAGCACCAAAAAGGCATCATCAGTACGCAAGTAAGTGTATTACGTTGTGTTACGGTGCAAACTTTCCCCTCTTTTACTGTGGTAATGGAGGTAATTGTTAGGGCATCAAAATGGTTGGTAGGTGGGGAAAAGCGACAGGGAGGCTTAAAGCGAGGCATAGAGCAGCGTTTATGGAATAGGGAAACTGTCAGGGCAAGGAAAGATGGTCGTGGAGCAAATAATTGGCAGGAGGAAGCAGCAGAGTGTGCCAAGACTGTCATTCAGGCAAGCAGGGTCAGTAGATGAATTGGGGAAAGTGAAGAGAGGACTACTGAACTGGAGAGATTTGAGGGCTATGGAGGCAAATCAAAATTAGATTCATTATAGGTGTAACCTATTTCCTTAAAATCTTACTCAGTGGGTAGGTGAGGACCCTGCATATCCTTTATGTTCAGGCATAGGTTAGACATATTTTGTCAGGATGTAAAATGAGTTTGTCCCAAAGACTACAAACCTGGCAACATAATCAAGTGCTAACGTTTCTAGCAGCAACAATTGAGAGCACGTAGAAATTCATTTGCCAGCTGATAAAATTTGTTTTGTTTTGTATTTTGTTTTGTTTTTGATTTTCAGGCATGTTGCAGGTCAATTAAGGGTGGGCAGAGATTGGCAAAAGGCAATAGATTTGTTAATAATTTTTCTTTGGCAGTATACTTTACATTCCTATGTCCATTTTGTCATGTGGTGGTGTATCTTTCTTATTCCCATGAATAACTGCCCAAGCATAGACAGCATGACATTGCTGAGTAGTGGGTCATATTCTAAAAGCCAGTCACCATACAAGTTACTTTCATCTCTGAAAAGCTTGTTACTATTCAGTGCAAACATGCTGCACAATGGTTCAAGCCTCCAGTCCCATTCACTAGTTTCTACTGCAGTAGGTCCCTGCGCTTTCACTGTATATATAAAATATCTTACTGCCAAGACGATTTTGATCATTGTTATCATTCATGCAATCATGGTGCAACTACAACTATAACTGACCCGATGGAAAGCCTGTACACAACAGCAAAGGAAATGTTTGTGAATGATACCTGTCCGATACAACAGTTGTGTAATGTTAAGTGGGTCATTTTGTGGTGCCACTTGAGGAAGCATGAAAACAAGTAACACATTCTTTGACAGTAACAGGAAGTATCACTCTTTCTCGCTCTCTCACATCTCAGCATATGAATTCGAGAGACGATGACCAACTATGTGTGATATCATAGTTTGAGTGGTACTTGCACCATGCCAACCACTAGAATAGCAACACTCAAAATTGTCATTCAACAAAGCTCAGTCATCAAAGGCGCCAGTGGCCCGGGTAGTTTCACACGGTGATCTCATTTTGGATAAGAGATGTCAAAGCTAGATTATATGCACGTTGGGTTGGGTTAAAAGCATATATGCTGTAGAAGAATAAGAACTGGTTGATGAATCAACTTTATTGGGCACTAACACATGTACACATGCAGTGAATTTCTTTCTTCGCATCCTACCTCTGACTAGATACACAATGCACACACACACCCCACACACATGCACTTTTCCGGTCAGAGGACAGTGCAGGCAGCAGCTATTGGACAGCGCGCCTGGAGCAGAGGTTGGCATGCCACTGAAACCATTGGGGAACTGATGCCTAACAAATTTAAAAGAAGTTGAATGTGTCATCGATGCTATCTACATCTGTAAACTGAATATATTTGTTGTTGTGAATAGTTTTTTATAACTCATGTCTGCATGCGTAGACATTTCCTCTGCATATGTCCGCTGTTGTGGGCCCAATTTAATGATAGATTTGTGATGGGAGGTGCCCACTTGGCAATAGCAATGATATACGCTCACTCACAAACATTTAGATTGGGTGACTGGAGAATGGTGCTGCCTGTCTGATGGCCTGATGTCTTCTTTGGTAACCATTAGTGGCTTAGTACATCATTCTTTTAACATGTGAATTGGGCTGCTGGGTTATGGCACATGAAGGAATTGTTCACCTCGTGTATTAGTAAATATTTACATTCTTTAATGACAGCCACCTTTAAGTCATATTTTTGAAATACAACACATGGGAGAAGACACCAAATTCAATTCAAGCATGTCAATAGGTCATTATTGCACAAGATTGTGGAATATTGGATATGAGTTAAAATGGTTTTCATATTGAAAAAGAGGGAACTTAAGCAGGGAAGGTAATGTTTTAACATTTTTATTTTCTAATACAACTCAAATACAAGCAGCAACATAACTTAGTAGTGACAGTGACAATGCTTGTTGGCAACTTTTTTTTTCTGATGGTGGTGGCAGTTGTCTAGACACTTATCCAAACTTGACATAATGTCAGACATAAGGAAAACCCTTTAGAATTCTTACCAACCACCGTCTCACTGTCTCTCCTGTCCTGAAGCTTGCTGTTCTCAGGACCATCTCCAAGATGCTGGAGGGGAACCGGGCTATCAGACAGAGACTGGCCTCCCTCAGCCAGGCCCACTGTGGCTTCGCTGACTGACCGACCACACTGGCCCACTGCACACAACCAAGACAGGTTGCATAGCTAAAACACATCCTCATGTATGCTTCTGTGCAGAAAACCTCTAATTCATGGGTGAGTTTTGTCCCTTAAGCATGGAAACAGTGTGGAGGCCATCATTAGTATTTGGGGCGAGTTGGTGTTCATTTTGTTTGTACTTTATCTACTGTGGCACCAAAAAGACACTCCATGTATAAATACATGTTTATCAAAAATAAATGTTTTTACCCAATGTTAGATGGGCAATGTTATTAAAAACTGAGTCCACATTCAAATCTTTGTTCTGAGTTAGTCTGGGCTTTAAAAGTTTCATGATGGGAAGGTTTTCAGTCATTGTGTATGTATGCTGGAGACAGTATCAGTAGATCTTGTACTTGGCCAAACCTCTCACAATTGTCCACCAGAGAGCGCCACTTCCTCTGTTATCAGACTTTAGACCCACTGTGCAATCTCCCTTAGAAATTTCAAGAGTCAGTTTTATCTCAACATCACAAAACTCAAATAAAATGTTTGCACTGCTACCATTTTGATTTCAGTTACTGTCTTCTTGGTATGGTAGCACATTGCATTTTAGGTACAAAATGTAAAAATAGCACTATTTTAATATGCCTATTAAATTTCAAATAGAGGGCACGTTTTATGAATTTCTATATTCAATGGATTTACTAGAAATAAACAGTAAAAAACAATCAAAGTTGTGTTTTTGTGGATGTTGTGTTTACACTTTCTATGATTGAAAAAATATCTCCTACAGGCTAAATAATGAGCAGACTGGCTTTATAGCAAACTTAACTTGGCAGCACATAGGCTTATAAAAGCTGCTAGTTTGTCAGTTGTTGATTAGGGTTTCATAGCATAGTATAAAATCAATACATTTTTTAAAAATCTTTATTTTTCAGTCAGTTACAGCATTTTCAACTTATAAGACAGAATAGGTCAACACAAAGTGATCAGACATATCTATTAATGTATCATATATTTTTAACCTCAATAGGTTTTAGTGAGAAACTGTTACCAAAGTTGAAGTTTACGGCTCTTATGAGTATTTATATTAGTAAATGAACTTAAGAACAACATATGGCTATGGTTATTCTAACTGTAAGATAATTGCTGTTAAACCATGGACAATTTAGTTTGTTAATTGTTCTGCAGTTTCTTAATGTTTTGATTGATGGGCCTCATTGCCTCTGTGTTTAGAGGCCGGTTGTTTTACCCTTTTATGCCCCGTGTTTCACCGAACACAACAGGGCTGTTGTCTAATCAGTTCTGTCTAAGAGTTCTGTCTAAATGTTCAGAGAAGTGTTGAGTCTGTAAGTATGACAGTGTACTTGCGGTCTTAAAGGGAGCTAGACATGACCCATATACACTATAACAGTAAGAATTTTCAACAAACTTTTTCAAAAAGACATTTGCTATAGCCTATGAACGTTTATTGTCTCAACAGATAGATAGCTGGTACTATTACAACATTAAAATCAGTGATGTCTTGGCATACCTTTGCTCATGTGATTATTTTCCTCATTACCTGTAAGCCACCTCACCCAGCCCATGGCATACCTATAATCAAACATGCTTCACCTGTACATGTAGCCTGTCATTTAAAACAAGTTTGATGACAAGGTGCTCTCTCAAACTAATTGCTTGCTAAATGTCTGTGTTTTTCTTTTTAACGATATCTGGTCATATTCCAAGTTCCACTTATGTAACAGCTCAGCAAATCATCAGTAGCAGCACTAAGGGTCATATAATCATATCCACACAATGGCAGATTCAGCTTTTGTGGTGATATAGAAAATTGAAGATGCCTTAATTACCATTCAAGTGTGAGCTCTGTTTCATCAGTTGGGCTAACACCTTAGTATTTAGCCTAAGCCTATTGTTTTTTGAACAAATTGCTGTTACTCAACTAGTGAGTAACAATAAAACATTGAACTAACATGTACTATTAAAAGAAGTGAAGCAACATAATTTCCCTGGATTCGTAGCCTGATATCCTCTGCAGCATATAAGCCGAGTGGTTTTGAACCAGTAAACAGGCGGTTTATTGACAGTGTTTCTACAGCATTGTGTATAAATTGCCCTTGAGGTGGTGATTAGCAGCTAAACAGGCCTTTTAATCAGAGCTGTGGTCTGCAAAGGAGACTGGCAGACTGTGGCAGCTCTACCTCCCGACCACACTGCCAAGCCTGTTGACCTGCGGTTTGCTGCATTGTTTACATGGAGAGAGGCCCCAGGATGTTGTGCATGGCAACACTTTTGAAACAAGTTGGTTTTGTTGTACTGGGCTTGTTCTGAAAATAATGTAGTCAGCGAAAAGTGGAGGCATGTTGGAGACCACAGAAAGAACCCTAAAGAGTGAAATTTAAAGAGCAATAAAATGCTGATCTCAAAACCTATATAGGCTCTGTAGCATTGTGCAATGTGCTTCCTTTAGCCCGTAATATGCAGAAACAGCTGAGATTGGGTGAACTGGTTAATTTACTTTTGCAGAGCTAACCCAGGCTTTGCAGTGTGGATAAAGTGTCCAAAAGGCATACAGAGATGATACAGCGTTATGGTCCGTTATAAATATTCTGTTTTTCTTGATAATACTGATAATACTGACTGATAATACTGTTTTTTTAGCTACATTTCCCTTCACAGATGCTTCATTGAATTAGGATCTCATTTTCAAACAAGAAAAATGACTAGCCGAGCCACTTCCCCATGACACTGTTTAGTGTGTGGAGGAGGGTGATGTGATAACTTCATTTCTGCCCTCAGCGAATTAGAAAGAGATGTGAAGAAGAGACAAGATGAGCACCGTGGGATTTTTAAACCACAGTGTGATAATGGTGCCTCGTATGTTTGATATAGTTGCCAACTCCAGATGAGTCTGTAATTATTTTTATTGCCAGGCAGAGTTCAGGGTGTTGAAACTTGCAGGGAAACAAATGCTTTCATACACCTTCATTGGCCCAATCCGTCTTCTGGACTACAAGTGCAGGACAATGCTCCTCATTTGCAGCATTCACTTCTTCAGATCATGCCAATCACTTAATGACTTCATTTCATTTCATTCATTCTCAATCTATGCATACACTGGACTTGGTGCTTTTGTGTGTGTGAGTGTGTGTGTGTAGCACAAAGAGTGACGTGAGTATGATAGTTGGAAGTTAGGCATTGCATTTTTTATTATACAGTTCTAATTTGGGAGAACAGACGGGCCCATTTAACAGACTTGCATTGTTACTCAACCTATACTTGAATTAGTTCAGCTTGAGATGTCATGGAATTACAACGCAAATTAGATTTGGAAATTCTTTGGAATCAGGATATCTATATAAATCCTTGCTATAAAAATGAACTCAGATTTTTTTTTCTTTATATTCAGCCTTATATTTAGCCTTTTTACAATTTGTTTAGATGAGACAGGACAAGCAATGGAAGTGACCCATGCTGAGTTTATATTCTGTTAATGTGAAGTTCTAAATCAGGAAAATGAGTCTAAATGTTGGTGCCAAGGAACCAGTCATATACAGTAAATCAATGATAAACGACGCTCTTCTCATCTGTGCCAATGCAGAATCCTTTACGATTGTTATTATAGTTATTATTGGAGTGACATTTTAATGTGTAGGAACTCCGAATGCTCACATGCTTTCCATCCTTTGTAAAAGTCCTCTCTACAGGCCATGACAGAAGAGTGCTGGACAGTTTTGGCGAGGAGGGTGTTTTACCTCTGGATCACCTGGATCCAGCAACACAACAGTGTAATCACTCTGCCCGGAGGAGCCGGCATAACCACGCGGAAGGCGCCACTCTCACTCATTGCAGATGGTGCTTGTGTTTGCATCTACGTGGTTGAGAGAGACAGAGTGTAGAAGAGAGGCTTTTTAGAGAAAAGCAAGCCTTAGGAGGATGTTTTGAGGCACCAAGGCTGTGGTTTACTTTCCAATGACATTTCAGCACACTCAGTGCTAACAATAGTCTTTAAGTTAGATAAGAGTTAGCCCATAGACTAGCCTATACTAATGGCTACACTATCAACCCACAGCACATTTAGGAAGAAATGTATATGCAACAATGCCATCACAATCACAGCTGAGTGGTGCATCCAGTTTTGCTTCTTTTGTGATTTTATTGTTAGGTGCAATATGAATCTGCAGCTCATTTGCTGGACAAAATTTTCACTTATATCAATTCACAGTTCACGAGGAGCTCAGTAGAGAAAAGAGTGTTTGGGGTTGCTCTACTTAGTAAAGGTGGGGCAAGTAAAAAAAAAAAAAAAAAAAAAAATGCTACCAGACCCAGAGACATCACATGCACATTGCACATTTACAAAACTGCAATTTGGTGCGGTGAGATGGGGATTTAACTGCAATGCTTTCATCAATCAAGGGATTTGTTGTTTATGAATTGACTTTGTGCTGCAAATAACAGTATGAGAATAAGACAGAGCAGCCGAAAGATCCATCAACTAACCATGAAGCAATGAATGCACTGACTGAAGGGCCTGAAGACCCAATAAAGAGAAAACACATCCGACCACCTCCAGCATCCCATGAGATAATTACCCTCTCAAATTAAAGCTGGTTCCTCCTTTGTCCTCTCAAGTTGCATTGAAAGCATTTTGAAGACATAATGTGCAGCAGACTACATTGATTTTATTTGCACAACCATTATACTCTGAATTACCCAAACAACATAATTAGGCTACTTGATGCGCTTCGTAGTTTTCTCATTTACCTTTTCATCTTGTCAAGTCCTTAATATGACATTGGTTCTAGCCTCCTCCGTTTCCATTTGGGTCAGTATGGCAAACTCTGGAAAATGACGTGCATAAACCCAATCAGTTCCCACCGCGGACCCCTGAAAAACTTCAAATTGGGACACTGATTAAACTTCAATTCCTCACACCCTCAGGGGGCGTGAGGAATGGTGGTCAATTTCTCTAATGCTGTTGACTGCTGTGATGTTGGGGACATCGTTCAGAGTGCAGAGGCACACTCATACACATTCATATGTACACCAGTAGTGTTATTAAAGAAAGTGCACTCCACATACAGTGTGTTTAATCACTGTGGTCCAGCAAGTTAATTGTGTTTTGGGAGTGGTGGATGTCAACTTTATAACAGAGAAATCATCTGGAGGCAGGCAGGCCACGATGCAACCCAAATTAACTAGAAGGCTCTCCTTTCCAAAGAGCTTGGATTTGGGAAAGAACTCAAGATTTTCAAAAAAAGAATCATTTTACTTTTAGCTCTAATCCATACTAGCCTATACTTATAACTGCATTTAGCATTGGTTATCTTGAAGTCGTCCTTAACTGTGCCTTTTTTATGTTTGGTTTGTTTTGACTGTCTCCAGATGAAATATTGCATCTGCTGTCTTGATTGACCCATTATGGCTACAGTGAAAAAGTCTGTGGGTTGTTGTGTGTAGCAGGAGTTCGTCTGCTTAACACAGCTTTGGACGTGAAGTTGCGCGTCCTGGAGACGACACCGTGCCTAAGGTAAACCTGAACCTAGCTTCCTTTAGGTCTGGAAACTTGGAAGGTGCAGTGTCATAAGATGGACATTTGCCTTCCATATATGAAACAATAAATTGTAGAGACCGGGGGTTTCACCTTCTGTATGTTTGTGTTAGTCCGAGGTAAGCCATCTTGTAGCATGTTGTATGTATGAATGTACCATAAAGGTAACAGAGAGGTCTGACAGATAGTATGCCTCAATACAGCTTCCTCCCTGGTTTTCATTTTCAAACATTTGTGATTGATAAAATGCAAACCACTTCAGATCATGTCCCAGATGTAGCCAATTTTTTAATGCCAATTTTGTGCTCTTGACAATAACAACCATTTTGCAATAGCAAACTACACATAGAGGTCTAGAGAGAGCAGTGCTAATTGGTGTTTAGGGTAATCAAAATGGGCTGAGGACCTTCACTCACAGGTCTGCACTGTCTGCTGCTACCCCACCCCACACTGAGACCCTGACACTGTAACCTTTGGTTGGATGGTCAGGGTGCACCAGCGCTGTCAGCAGCTTTGTCTGTGTCTACCCTGACCGCTATAGACAGACAGACCCCATGTCCATCCCAGCAGGGACACTCCCAGCTCTGAGACCAGTGGACAGCAGAGGGCCAGGGCTAATTGGGCCTAATGATTGGAGGAGAGACCAGACAGACAGATTACAGTGGTGGCAGATTATAGGGGGCACTGCATTCTTGTCTACTGCTAGATCGCCCTTAAATGACGTTGAAATTAGGCTACATCTGGGACATGATCTGAAGTGGTTCACTGTTCTGTAGACCTATTTACTAAACCATAGATTGCTAATTACGCTCAGACACATCGATGTTCCTGTTCAGTGGATGATGTTCTTGATGAAGCAGTGAAATGCTACAACATTTTTAAAATGAGTTTGTGAGTGTTTGTTATCCTTGATGTGGAATGGGGAGGTTTCAGTAAACATTTCTACATTCTCTGGACTGATGAGCGAATGAGCGGATGAGCTTCAACTGCACCTTTATCACCAGACATGTGCCAGCATATGTCATTGTTGCGATTGTTAATGTTTTAATACACACAAAGGTTTGCATTTTGTTACTGCAATATAGTGTATTACAATTACAAGTTTTTCCTGTTTCCGGCCCCTATTTTGGATTTGCGTTCCTTGGCTGCAATAAAATGATAACATCAGTTATTGTTCTGACTAAAAAGTCATGCATTATGGCTAATTATAAAATAAATCTTGTTGTTTCTCATTTTCAACAATCTGATGAAACACGATAATATAATGTGTATGTGTGTCTCGATGTTTTCCACTCCTACCACCACTGCCATCCACCTTCAACCTCCTTATTGTAGTATATTTCCCCTGAACTACTTTTCTGGCTAATTGGCCTCTTTGGTGGGGAAATTAAATTACTGTTATTAGCCTGGGGGTAAATATGTCTCCACTGATTCTTGATCCCCTGCATTCTTTTCTCACACATACATGCGCATGCACACACACACATGCACTCCACAACCTATCAGCGGGGAGCACGTTGACATGGTAGAGGCCCATTAACTGATTCGGTTACAGAGAGTGAGCTCATGCTTTGCTTCATAGCCTAATGATGTTGAAGGGCCTGACACCACTGTAATCCTGCTGATTACAGAGAACACTGTCTCTCTCTGGGGGCTGATCACTGGTCAGCACACTCCAGCCACTTCGCATGTGACCTTTGTATGCATGTGTGTGTGTATGTGTGACAGAGAGCGAGAGAGTGTGAGAGAAAGACAGAGTGAATGAGACAGTATAGGAAGAGACTGGGAGCCGACTATGACAGAGCATGCAATAATACAATTGTTTTTGTCCAACTTGCTGTCTACCCCTCTCCTTAACTGAATGAACGCTGAGAACCTTAGCCAAAATGCCACTAAACCTTACGCTGTTCATTTCTTTACGTGTTAGTTTTGACGTGGGATCCATGCACACTTTTGGTGGATGTCAGGACTTTGCCTTGCCTTACCTTGTCAATGAGTCATTAGAGGCAGTGTTTAGGATGATTACAGCCCCTGCAGTACTCATGGTGTTTCCTAATACTGTGGAGCCCTACAGGTATGAGCTTCAAACGGGCACAAGACGTCTCCGTCTCCACTGAGAGAGCAGAGACTGGGACTAATCGCAGCGGGCGCCACACACCTCAGGAAGGTAGCAATTTTCCATCATTACCGTTAAATCCTGCTTAAAGGAACCGGATTCCACAGACCTAATTACAAGGTGTTAATAATAACAATGTAATGACAGTCATTTTAAAGCCTGCCCAAAACCATAATCCATCTCCAACTGCCTCTCACATTTGAGTGCACAGTAACTGTATGGAAAGGTCTGAACTTTGAAAGCGCCATAATTCTTATTGATTACCATTGTGATTACTCCCACAAGTGGTGTGTCAGGTCCTACGAGTTGGGGCATGAATTAGGAGCACTGTCAGCTTGTATTTACTGTTTCCTCTGACGGTGGGTTAGACAGCTCTTCAGACGTCACACTGAGATGCTTTTCATCCTAGTGCTGCTGATTTCCAGAGACACAGCCAGGCCAATCCATCAGGCTAATTGCATGATGAAATATTGTTTAGCAGACACGTGCATCAGTGAAATAGCTAGATTTGCAGATTTTTTTGGGCACAAAAGCGCTTTAGTCTCATCTGTAACTTGCAAATCTCCTATCGATTAAAGCAGATAAATCAACACAGGTGATTTTAGGGCTAAGCCAATCAAGGAGGACTCATTTCCTTTGGTTTCACTGTCACACTATTCACTTTGCAGAGTGAATAAAATATAATGTATTACGGTCAGTAAGTGACGGTGGTGAAAAGTTTGAAGAGATTTTCAAGAACCAGCCTTCGTCCTGCGCTTCTTGGGTAATTACTGGTAAATTGTAAAATGTTTACCTGACCTGCTGTTTAGGTGGGGGCGTGGCCTCTCAGAACCTCACCCCGGGCGCCCCAAACACACCGACCAATCACAAGTCTTCTCTCATGCGCGGAGTTAAGGCCCACCATTGGCTGAAACTCCGAGTACCTCCCAAAGTTTTGTAATCACAAAGTTTGGCAACTTTGTGACAAGTTATTTCTCCGAAGTTCTCCCTCTGCGGACGCCGCGTGTTTGCACTCCGTGACAAATGTTATGTGTTTTCCTGGATTCGCTTTAAATTTTGATCCCGGAGACAAAGCATGACTTCCCCCATAGTCTGGAGAGATGAGTTGTCAACAGACGAGGATGTACAGCAGCGGCCGCAGCTGAAGGAGCGCACGGTGCAGGTGTCTCGCCTGCCTTTCAGCGTGGACGCGCTCATGTCGGACAGGAGGCCACACACGGGGCCGGACGGAGCAGTACGCGCCACCGTAAAGGGAAATTACTCTTTAAATAATAAACTGGCGCCCAGGTCAGATGAGTTTTCACAGCACTTTGTACCTGTCAAAGCAGAGCCATCGGGGGACTGCGAGTCTTGGATGTCCCGTGTCAAGCTGTCTACACCGCCCCGTAAGTCATGGGGGCGGGGAGGGGGGTAGTGCCATGAAATATTAAGGGGTTGTATAGCCTGACTTTTCTTGTCCCATTTTTCCTTCTGATAATATGTCCTATTCTACTGAAACAGACATTTGTATCCTGCCATGTATATTTCTGATCCACTTCACTGTGTTTCCAATTCTGTGCCAGCACAAAAACCTCAGCCTCATGTAACATTTCATTTCTCCTCTCCTCTCTAAGGGCAGCTTAGTCCAACAGTGTCGTCCTTGAGGAAACACAAGACCAACCGGAAGCCCCGCACTCCCTTCACCACCTCTCAACTCCTGGCCCTGGAGAGAAAGTTTCGTCAGAAGCAGTACCTATCCATTGCTGAGCGGGCCGAGTTCTCCTCCTCACTGTCGCTGTCCGAGACCCAGGTGAAGATCTGGTTCCAAAACCGACGAGCCAAAGCCAAGAGGCTTCAGGAGGCAGAGGTGGAGAAACTCAAAATGGCCGCAGGTGTAGGAGCCAAAGCTGTGTTCCACCCAGGCTTCTCATCCTTACCATTCCCTCTCAGTGTTAACCTGCAGGCTGGGTCATCAGCACTCTACGGACAGGGCTACCCATACGGCCGCAGCCCCATTCTCCCTGCTGCACATCTGGCCATGTACACCTCACCAGTTGGCTACAGCCTGTTCCACCTCTCCTGAAAGGAGCTAGCATATACAGACAGGGGTCCAGTGTCTGCATTGGGGATATGTGTGTGTAAATAGGAGGACATTAGCAATGTCATAAAATAATGCACCTTATGACGGACATGATTAATGCTTGTCTGGAAAGGATCTAAAGTGGGGTTGAGTCTTCATGATCTTCATTGGTCTTTATCAGGAGAATTTGTAAATGTCCCTTTACTTTGTGCATGATGCACAGTATACAAGCTGCAAAGCTCCGTGGACGGACGATGATACAGTTGTCCCACAGGTCTCTCTTGCTGTTTGCCAAAGCTGGCTCAGCACTGAGGGTTACCAATAATGAATGGAATATTGATCGGGCCCTATATTATTTTCAAGAATACCAGATTACATTTCCCCATAGGATTCCAATATGAGGAGTATTCATTTCTGAGCCTTCAATCAGCAGGGATTTGTAGTGTGAGGTAATATTCTGCTAAGAACAATACCAGCTACTATTGGAAAATGTCAAATGATGAATTTTGGACTGGTAAAATGCATGGTGGAGTATGAAAGCCAAGTCATTGTAAAAAGAAAGCATACGCTGAGTGGACCAAACATTAGGACGGCCTGCTCTTTCCATGAAACAGGCTGACCAGGTGAAAGCTGTGAGTCCTTATTGATTTCACCTCTTAAAATCCACTTCGGCCATGAAGGGAGATGGAGATGAAGGTGAGGAGACGTCAAAGAGGGTTTCAGTCCTCTTGACCATCATGAACATGCATTGTGCAGAATGGGGTGCAACTCAACAGTAGGAAGGCGGCCCTAATATTTTGTACACTCACTCTTATTTTTGAAACGTGACATGCTAGCCTATAGATCTATATATTTTATGACACATTTACATTTTTGAAAAGTAAATATTTCATTCATTTTGACCTGAAATTAAAGTTTGTGGTTAACTCTGTGTTTTGTTCTCTTTTGATTTATTACGTTTGAATTTCGAACCTTTTGAGTCCGATACTAATTTGTTAAGAAATCTCATTCATGCCATTCTCTATCTAAGCTGGTTATTGAGCCATATCAAAATAGTAACCAACTTGGGCACAGTAATGCCACTGGAACAGTAACAATGTGGCAAGTCAAATGCTCAATATGTTATTAAATGTTGAGGGAGTGCATCTCTGTTTGTTTGTGCAGATAAAACAGCCATTTATTGAGGCGAACGACCTACACAGGGCTTCATCAGGGTGTTGAAGTCCAAGTGGGTATTCTTTTGAAATTTGATATGTTAAGTCGGTGACATTCCTTAATCACGGAAACTTTGAAGTGCACAAGCTGTGGTTTCTGCTTTCATACTGGTGGTCCCAGGAGAAACGTATCAAACGATGTATTACACGACATAACATATTAGTCAAACCACTGAGCTATTTACCTTACTAATCTGCTTTAGAGCTTTACACTGAAGAATGTTTGAAAGCATGGGATCATACTTTATGCCTGTCTGCATTTTATCGTGGTATGAATGGGAAAGAGATTGGTTCTGTGTATGGGGGGGATCAACTGGGTGGCCAAGTGAAGAGGTGTTGTGCTTTTATCTTGCCAAATTTACCCTAAAGACAGCAAATTATGTTCACAAGAAAAAAGGATATTTTCTGCAAATAACACATCTCACATTGACTTAATTGCAAACATGTGCTTCCATATTGCTCTTGGATATCACAGAGGTTGAGATTGAGTCGTTTGATTTGAGCTGTATCCTTAAACTGCAGACTTTAAATGAACTCTTTCACTCTCTTTGAACTGCGTAAAATAGCATAATGCCAGGCTGTCCCTAGCTTAATTGTGCTTGTCCTCAAATTCAGACTCCAAAACTGTGTGAAATTACACGTGTGTACTCAGTGATAACGGAACGGGACATTATATGAGCTATTTCTCAAAATTTGGAAGAGCCTTGTTACCATTTGCACGTATTTCACAGTCCATTTGCTCGCCTCCATTTTGAAATTAAACCCGGCATTTAGCTGATAGGTCTTTCGATGGCTTAGATTGCCAAGAACGCCAGCCTCCAGTTTCAGTCTTTTAGATGTGAAAACTTAGCTGCTCAGCTGGCTCCACTCTAGGTTGAATTTAAAAATAATGTTATTATTGTATAAATAAACATATAAATCAATTCCTTAAAAGACGATCAATTCCTTAAAAAAGGAAGGACAAATTAAATGAAAGTAAAAATGTGAAAAACAAACACAGGACATTTTAATGAAACATTACCTTAAAATGTTGTTTCTGAAATTTGAAGAGGTGATTTAAAAGATGACCTAATCTAAGTTTCTCAGGCAATTCTTTCCATAATCACGAGGGCATGGATGGCAGAAACTGATCAACTTAAATCTAGCTTCCAAAAGAGTCCTGCCTGGGGATCTTCTGGCTCATACGTGGTTTAAAGGCACTTTCCATTCATTTGAACTTATTTTACATTGTGGAAGTACAGAATTTTGACCGGTCTGTTCTAGCTTACTAAGAAATCCGACATATGTTACATTTCTTTTTGATTGTCACGTTTTACAGGGAGAAGTGATGTCAAAACAAGCATTCTTCATAACCTACAAGTCTTGCAGTACTGTCGCAAATCCACTAGATGTAGCAGCTTCCTATATATTACTGC